>APFE030711133.1:98554-249372 GCA_000404065.3 Pinus taeda
CTTTAAATAGAAATCATGGACCAATCGGGTGTTAAGCCACGGATCAAGTGTCGGTAATACCGAGGAGAGAATGAATCATCAGATCACTACATATCGTGACCGTCGGATTGTAAGTTACAAATGTACATAGTAAAGAAACACACTTTACCTAACTCTATACTAGACCAAGTTATACTTAACTATTCCTATGTGTCGGAATATCCTAACATCGTCCAACTCCCTGATAGACGATTCAATTAGGTTAAGATTATTTCAATGTACCCTAACTGGAAATGTGGCTAAGTGGTACATAGAACTACCAGGGGGGACCTTTGCTTCTTTCGGCGATTTGGCTACTATATTTTTGAACCATTTTCAGTTGCCTATCTGCTCTGATGCTGGAACTAAGCTTTTGGCTAATTTTGAACAAGATCAGGCAACCCACATTTCTTATCATATCCAGGAATTGGGGAGAAGGAAGAGGCTTATTAAATCCAATATTCCACAAGAATTATTTCTTGAATGGTTTCTTAAATCATTACAACCTGAGATCTCTAATGACGTGTCACTCTCTGGTGTGTTCATCGAGGAGGAGGTTATTTTTAGGGCCCGAAAATTAGAGCTTATATATTTTCAATTTGGTGTCCTTCAAAAAATTCTACTTGACACTCCTAGGTCCAAGGTTGATATATCCAAGTTGAAGCCAGGTCCCCATGCTGACAGGCTAGTTAGATCAATCGATGCTAACATGACTAACCTGCTAACTCAATTGCAGCAGTTGTCTTTACAAACTGCTTCTTCTATGTAGGCTTCACCATTTGTCACTACCCCTTCTCAACCTACATATATAAATGTCATCCAAACTTATAACCCCATAGGAAACCAACAATCTAATGGGAAGAAGAAAGGACAAGGTAGGAAAAAGAAATAGGATGGGAAGGGCAATGCAAACAAGCCCGACAATGATGCCAGAGGGGGTAGAAAAGAGTTTAAGACCAAGGTAAATTTTCCATGCAAGCTATGCAATGGAGATCATTTGACTCATCTTTATCCTAAGATCCAAGATGCTCAGTGCTTATTACTTTAGCAGGGGTCATCTAGCTCCCAAGTTGTCCTCGCTAATCCTTTTCCCCAAGGGCAACAATTACTTGTTAGCACAAACTTTAGTGTTGGTACCCCTGCGAGGGGCAATCAGGAAGGGGACAATATATCAAATGTCTACATCATTAGTTCGCATATAGACGTCGCTACGTGATCGCGTGATTACGGTGAATTAGAGTCATCTAAGGCTAAATCTTCTTCTAATGCTTCAGAGCCGCTCCATATTGAGAGGCCCTCTATTGAGTCTATACCTCAGATGCTGAAAGGCTCCGCAAAATGATTGACCATTAATCCTAATGCTAGGGCAACTCAGAACTACTCAATTGTGGAAGCTTTGGCTCAAAGTCCTTGTGTTATGTCAGCGTTAGAGGTACTCCAATCATGCCCCTCTCGGAGAAGTGAATTACTCTCAGCAATCAGAGTAGTTGACCGAAAAAATTATATTGTGCTTACTTTTGATATGTCAAACGTAAAAAAGATACTCCCACATCATATGGATTTCCATATAAAGTCTACATATCGAAAGACCAATATATATTGAGCTATTATTGATGGGGGAGCTTCCACATGTGTGATGTCCATATCATGTTGGAAGGCCATTGGATTGCCTCAAGTTGTTCCTTCACGTACTCTATTGATGGCATTTGATGGACATTCTCATAGGCCGCATGGGATTATTCCAGCCTTTCCCGTCTTTGTTGGGGGAAAGGCAGTAAATATTGAAGTAGAAATAGTCGATGTGAATCTATATTACAACCTCCTTTTAGGTAGGAACTGGATTTATGAGATGGATGCCATTGTATCATCATTATTTCACATCCTTTACTTTCCTCATGAAGGAAGAATGGTAAAAGTTGATCACATGGATTATTCTCTGGTTGACTCCCACGCATCTTCTGAGTCTATTGTTCCATTAGTGGACAATCCTAGGCAACCTATAGATAATTTAGGAGTTGGAATGTACTCTTCGTTAATGGGTACTTTTGATCTTCCCACTCCTATAGCTAGAATTAATGATATTTCATCCTCCAAGGGACCTTTTCAAAGAGAGTGCTTTCGAACTCATTATTTTTCAGACCCTTGGCCTTTACCCTCATCTACCACCACATTAGATGGAGGGTAGGTAGGTGGAATGACATATCCTATGTCTGTAACATAATTTTTTTATCAGTCTATTGTTAACTCTGCAGACTCCAATCCTACTCCTTTCTCACCAGAGGAGCTAGATGGAGATGTGGCTCCCTTCGGCTTAGCATTGTTTAGATACTATCTTTCCATCTGAAGAAGCAATTCTAGAAGAAATGATGGGTGTGGATAGACCATGGGATGATCTACATCATCATTCATATTTCCTCCCTCATTTGCAAGAAATTGAGTCGAGTTTGTCCAGTCCTTCTACTAGTGATGTTCATGCATTTTTAAACCCTTTAGCCCCAACACCATTTTCTATCGAAGGTAACATGTTTGTTATCTCACAAACTGTACTGGTGAACATCTCTAGGATTCCTAACACTATTGAAATTGTCTTCATTGGAGCTGATTGTTACCTTGAAGAAATTCAAATTTATAGCAATCTCTTCAAAGAGTTTCATGATGTGTTCACTTGGTCTTATGAGGAAATGTCTGGAATAGATCCATCTATAGTCCAACTTGAGATCAAGACATATGAAAATGCTAAACCTATTCATCAAAAACTTTGATCGGTTAATCCTAGAAAAGTAGCAGTTATCAAAGCTGAAGTCAAGAAGCAGCTAAAGGCGGGTTTCATATACCCCATTCCTTTAACTGAGTGGGTCTCTAATCTAGTCCCCATAGTTAAAAAGCAAGGAACGATTTGAGTATGCATTGACTTTAGGGACCTAAATAAGGCTTGTCCGAAAGACAATTACCCCACGCCCTTTATTTATCAAATTATTGATGAATGTGCGGGTAATAATTTTTTTTCGTTCATGGACGAATTCTTTGGTTATAATCAAATTACTATTCATCTAGAAGATCAACATAAGACAACCTTTATTTTCCCCTGGGGTATGTTTGCTTACAAAAAGATGCCTTTTGGCTTCAAAAATGTTGGAGCCACTTTTCAGCGGGCCATGTCTTATGCTTTTCATAACATCAAGCATATTATTGAAGCATACCTAGATGACTTAGCTGCTCGTTCTCGAAAGAGAATGGATCATCCTAAACATCTTCGATTGATTTTTGAGAGGTGTCATTTTTATAAAATCGGGTTGAATCCGAATAAGTGATTTTTCATGGTCACATCCAGTCAGCTATTCGGATTCATCGTGTCAATGGAGGGGATTCGTGTAGATCCCTTCAAGGTTGAGGAAATACTTCAGTTGCCTCCCCCATCTTCCGTACGTCAACTTCAAAGTCTCCAAGGAAAAACAAATTTCTTGAGGAGATTTATAGCCAATTATGCAGAGATCACAAAAGGATTTATGCATTTTCTTAAGAAAGGGGTCCCTTTTTTATGGGATGATTTCATGCAATGATATTTTGATTCTTTGAAAAAAGCATTAACCTCTACTCCATTGTTGAGTCCACCTAATTATAGCAAATATTTCCTCTTGTATCTCACTGCAGCAGAATCAACCATTGGTATGATTCTGGTTCAAGAAGATGATGCCTTATGTGAACATGTAATCTACTATCTAAGTTGAGGCTTGGTAGGTCCTGAACTGCACTATTATCCCATCGAGAAATTAGCTTTAGTAGCTATCCATGTTGTCCAATGGCTTTGGAATTACATTCTTCTTTGAAAAATGTTCATCTTAGCAGCCGTCAATCCATTTTAGTTTTTTCTCAGTAGGCGAGAGATTGGGGAGAAATATAATAGATGGATTGTCATCTTGCAAGAATTCAACCTCAAATTCATGTCGACTAAATCTAAGAAATCTTTGGTATTTGCAGAGTTGATATCCAATCTGCCTTGTGAGGAAGAAATTATTCATGAGGGAAATTTTCCTGATGAACATTTGTTTCTTATTTCCTCACAAGATCCTTGGTATGGGGATATCCTTACATATCTCCAGAATTCAAATTTTCCACCCACTTTTTCCAAGGACGAGCGTAGAAAGTTGCGTCACCTCGCTAAGAATTATGTTATTATAGGTGACACACTGTATCATAGTGGGATTGATTCAATCCTTAGGCATTGTTTAAGCTTGGAAGAGGCTGAGTCTGTGCTTAATTATTCCACAGTGGAGCTTGTGGTGGTCATCTATCTAGGCTTATGACAACCCAAAAATTTCTGCGAGCAGGCTACTTTTGGCCATCGATATTCAAATATTGTATTGAGGCGGTCAAAAGATGTCATCCTTATCAGGTATATACTCGGAAAATGTGCGCACATCCAACTCCACATTTCCCTATTATCACCATTGGCCCTTTCAGGAAATGGGGCATTGACTTTACTACTTGTAATCTGCCTTTGGTGGGAAATCACATGTATATCATTTTGGCTATAGACTACATTATGAAGTGGATTGAGGCCATGCCTAATTTTAAGAATGAGAATTAAACAACGGCCTTATTTCTCTTCAATCAAGTTATTTCTCGATTTGGTATCCCAAAAGAGATTGTCACTAACTATGGTAGTCATTTCCAAAATCAACTGATGTCTGAATTGGCTCTCAAGTTGGGTTTCCGACAAGAGAATTTGTCTCTGTATTATATCAAGCCAATGGGCAGGTTGAAGATGTGAACAAATACTTTAAAATCATCTTGCAAAGGACAATTAACAAAACTAGATCCAATTGGCACATCATGTTGTATTCGACACTTTGGGCATATTGAATGTTAGTTAAGACTACCACTGGTTTTACTCCTTTTCAACTGGTATACGGGCTGGAATCTATTTTTCTTGTTGAATGTGAAATTCCTTCCCTTAAACTAGTTGTTGAACTTCTTCCAAAGACTTCTAGTCTCGAAGAGCGACTCGTTCATTTGGATAAGCTTGATGAGAAGCATCGAGATGCCACCACAATAAATGAAGCCCATAAAAAGAGGGTAAAATTTCAATATGATAAAGTTGTCCACCCTAGAAGTTTTTCTGAAGGTGACCATGTCTTGGTCTATGATCAAGACAAAGATGCCTTGGGGGCAGGCAAGTTTAAGTCTATGTGGTATGATCCCTTTATTGTCAAGTGAGATTTAAAAAAGGGAGCATATGAATTTATTGATTTTGAAGGAAACAAGTTGGCAGAGCCCATAAATGGGCTCTACCTTAAGAAGTACTTTTCTTAGGCTTCAGTCGAGCACACACTTGTTTGTATATATTGTATGTTTACACATATCTATGTATCAGTTTTAGTGATGTCGATATTTTTAATTTGCTTTGGTAGGTATTGATGGATGATTTGATATATCTAGGGTTCGCTGATGGTGCGATTTGGCATACCCGAAACCTTGCTTCCACGGCTTGGGTGATTTTTTATCCATCTGACCAGTTGATGGTTTCGAGAGGAGTATGTATCGATCCTACTTCAAATGATATTGTTGAATATATTGTTGTCATCAATGTACTATTTGAAGCGATATCTCTTGATATTGATTTGTTAGTGGTTTATTTAGACTCACAGCTGGTGGTATCTTAACTAAATAAGATTTATCGGGTTCGAGTCCCTATTTGTATTGCCAATTTTTGAGAGTGCGATTGTTGCAATGATCATTTGTTTACATCACATTTGTTCACATTCCACGATCAGAAAATTCCTTAGCAGATTCTATTACTAATCAAGCATTGGATTGACATATAAATCATTCATCAAATTAAAAACATAAAAGATAATCAAGAAATCATTGGTATATATGATCATCATAAAATCATCTGTATATAGATAAAGTGTTTGTGTCCAAAATAATATACAACAATCAGGCCATGATTCCCTACAAAATTAGGGCTTGTACCCAAGAGTTTAGAAGAAGATCTCTCATTTTGGGTGTAGATTTATCCTCTCAAGTCACTCTCCCTAAATACATAGGTGTTTTACATAGTTACTTGAGGCATACAATTCTTATGTTTAACCCTATAAAGCTAGATGAAGTTTGCGTACAAGAAACGCATTTAGAAGCAAAAGGGAAGAATGTTTCCAAAGAGATTAGTGAGAATCCATTTAAGTATAGAGACGAAGGAAAGGGGAAGTTTAAAGGCAAAGACAAAAATAATGCTTCAATTAAGAAAGAGGGATAAAAAGTCACATGTAAACATTGTTCAAATGAAGGCCATGATGAAGACCATTGTTGGAAACTTCATCCTGAGTTGAGACCCAAAACATTTAACAACAAGGAGAAATAAATTATTGTTGCAACACCTCAAAAAAATCTGGGATCTGATTCTGGAGATGAGACCAAAATCACAACCATGGGATTGGAAGGTAAATATTCTATGGAAAGTACTAGTTCTTCTAGCAAACCCATTGAAACTCATGTCAGGCCAGGAGGTAACTCATCAAATGAGATTATTATTATTCATTTAGGTTGTTCATTATTATATACATGAGGGAGTGATTGTTGAGTTTCATCTCCCAATGACTCTCCATTTTCTCTATTATTTATTTACACTATTTACAATTGTTCCCCCAATCCCTATGATTATGTGTCAACATTCCCCCCTTAATCTGAAGGGATGTTGGTGAGTCCAAGCATCATTCTGAATCTTTCAAGATTTTCTCTTCCAAGCACTTTGGTGAAGATGTCTGCAATCTACTCATAAGTGGGACAATGGCAAATATGGATTGTTTTGGCCTCAACATGATGTCGAATCAGATGATATTTTGTATTGATGTGCTTCATTCGATCATGGAACTTTGGGTTCTTGGCCAACTTTATTGCCAAGGTATTGTCAATGATGAGTGGAGTCAAATGTACTTGTTTTACCTGCAAATCTTCCAGAATTTTCCTGAGCCACACAATTTCTTTTGTTGCCTCAACTGCTGCCACATATTCTGCCTCTGTTGTGGAATCCGAAGGAACTGATCATTTACATGATCTCCAGGAGACAACTCCTGATCCAAGACTCATTGCATACCCTGAAGTAGATACCCCGGTTTCTTTGTCTCCATTGAAGTCTGAATCAGAGTATCCAATCAAGCTGAAGTTTCCCACATGTGTACACTTGAGTCCAAAGTCTTGAGTTCCATTCAAGTACTTTAGAGCTCTTTTTGTAGTAGACCAATGTCCCTCACAAGGCTTTTGAATAAACCTAGAGAGGATTCCAATAGCAAATGAAATGTGTGGTCTGGTAGTAGTAAAGTAGTTGAGACTTCCTACAAGTTGTCTATACTTTGTGGCATCCTCAAATTCTTTTCCTTCAATGGATGTGAACTTTAAGTTTTGTTCCAATGGAGTAGTGAGAGGATTTCATTCAACCATGCCAAACCTGTTCAACAGATCTCCAATGTACTTCTTTTGAGAAAGGAATATGGACTTCAGATGTTGAGTTACTTCAATACCAAGATAGTAATGAATATAGCCCAAATCAGTCATTTCAAAACCTTTCCTCAATTCCTTCTTTATGGATGCAATGTAGCTCTCATTGTTCCTTGTCATCAAAAGATCATCTACATATACCACAAGATATATAACTATTTTGCCAACTTTCTTGACAAACAAAGTTGCATCATCAAGATCATAATGTTTGAAATTGAGTTTCAGAAGATGCTTAGTTAGTTTTTCATACTAGGCTCGTGGTGCTTGTTTGAGGCTATACAAGGATTTCGCAAGTTTGCATACTTTATGTTCATGTCCTTTCATAGAAAATACTTTAGGCTGGGACATAAAAACATTCTCTTTTAGATATTTGTTCAAGAAAGAATTTATTACATCCATTTGAAGAACTTTCCAACCATTCTAAGCTCTAAGAGAAAAGAGTGTCCGGATGGTAGCCCATTTTGCTGTGGGGGAAGAAGTCTCCTCATAATCGACCCCTTCCTTTTGTGAAAAACCTTTTTCCACAAGCTTGGCTTTGTGCTTGTTAAGTGAGCCATCAGCTTTATACTTGTTCTTGTAGACCCACTTGCAGCCAATTGGTTTGGTTCCCTATGGAGGATCAACCAGCGTCCAAGTGCCAATCTTTATCAAGGAATCATACTCCTTTTGCATTGCTTCTTTCCATTCATCATGAGAAGAAACTTATTTGAAGGAATTTGGTTCAAAATCTATAGACAAATTCAATTCACAATCATAAGAAACATCCATATCAACAGGTGAGTCAGAGTCATCTACATCACGTCCATTTTTCCGGGTTGAATTTCTAGTTCTTGTCTTTCCAACCTCATCAGGATGAACACTTTCAAGTGTCTTTGTCAGCAAATTTGGGGGACCTTTTTGAGATGGTCTAGACTGCTCAGTTGATTGAGTTGGGACTGAATCAAGATTGAGTCTCCCAATTCTGTCAATCACATCACTCAAAGTATCGTCTGTTGTTGGAGTTTCATGCGGGGGAGAGAGTGCTTTAGAAGAAGATTCCACAGGTTGATCTACTATAGGAATCCCCCCTTCAAGATGTGGAATCTGATTATCAAATTCTTGAAATGATTTTGCATTTGCTAATCTGTCCAAATGATCAAGTTACTGCTCAATGACATTGTCAGCTTTGGATGATTCAAGAAAGATTACATCTCTAGATACAACAAACTTTTATTGACTTCATCATAGAGACAATATGCTTTGGAGGTGTTTGAATGCCCTGGGAAGATACACTTATGACTTCTTGCACCAAGTTTGTTTCTATGTACCTTTGGTATCAAGGCATAACATGTGGAACCAAAGACCCTGAGGTGCTTTACTGAAGGAATGTGTCTATACCACATTTCATAAGGAGTTTCATTTCTAATAGCATTAGATGGACATCTATTCTTTACATATACAACACATAGAACTGCATCAGCCCAAAACATCAATTTTACATTTTTGAAAAACATCATGGAGCGCACCATATTTAAGATTGTCTTATTCATTCTTTTAGCTACTTCGTTCTGTTGGGCATTATAAGGCACAATTGTTTGATGTTTGATCCCATGTTGGCGAAGATAGTTTTCAAATTCATTTTAAGTGTATTCTTTTCCATTATCAGTGTAAATAGAGCCAATATGAGATTGTGCATCATTTTCAGTCCATGTATGAAAGTTCTTGAATGTTTGAAAAGCATCAGATTTTTTCTTCAATAAATAAACCCAACACATTCTGGTGTAATCATCAATATATGTCATCATATATTTATTTCCATTTGCAGAAGGAACAAGAATTGGACCACATAAATCTGAATGAATGAGTTCAGGTTTTCTATGTGCTCTGAAATGTGAATCATGAAAGGGCTGTTTTCTATGCTTTCCTAGAATGCAAGAATCACATTGCTTAAGTTTCCTAGGAATTGTAGGCAAACCAATAACAAAATTTTTCTTCAACAAGTGGAGGTTGTCATAGTTCAAATGTCCAAATCTAGCATGCCATAATAAACTTGATGGAAATGTACCTTCATCATAATGAGAATTGTATGAGAAATTTTGTGCACGAGCAAAGGTACCCTGCAGCTTGAGAATCCTTTCTTCTTCTATCCCCGTCATAACAAGTGAGTGGTCTGATGCTTTTCTCACCTGAACCTTGCCATCAAACACGTGAATGGAGTGTCCTTGTTGGCGGATGTGGACCAAGCATAAGGGCTTCACTCACTGAAACTCTGACATAGCATGTGTGTTCGTGGCATACTAAACAATACCCTTAATTTGACTACATATTGGAAAATACCTCTAAAAATCACATTATTTAACCCCCTACCAATATAAATCCAATAAACCTTCCCAATTTAGAAAACCCATATTTTCACTAAATATTGTATGTATCCATTTTTTTATTCACATTTTTTATACCCTTTTATTTTTATATCCTTGGTATAGTGACATGATGCCTCTCTTATGAACCCGCATGCATTCTACAATTCACCTTTCTTCTTTTGATATACATTGTAAATGCATATTAGTTCTCCCACAATGCAATTACTTAACCCACACTCAAACACATCTCATTATGATTTGTGCCATTTAATGGTCTAAGGCACACAAAGATGAACCATGTTTTAGGAAGATTGATTATGTGCATGTATATAAAATAACATATAAATTGATCTATGTGACGATGAAAAACCAATTGATGAATCTTTATGAATAGGTTTGTACTAAATAAGGTGTTCAAGCACAAGTCTAGGCCCTCTAGATGCAAGACAACTATCTCCAACCAAAGTTGGGGCCCCAAATCTCAAATCAAGGGTGCAATCCCAACCTAGACGTGCTTAGAAGAAGAGGCTGGAAAAGTCCCAACACATGTGCTCTTAAGGAAATAACACGAAAGCATGAAATCACCTTTTGATTCAATGTCATCTCACCAATGAGATATGGTCTATCACTCATAGACTATGTAAAATGCAATAATGGATTGGAGATAACACATAGGCATTTAAATGAATGGACTAAAACTAGAACATAAGACAAAATTTTGGTTGTAGAGGTGATATGCTCCATTTCTCTAGCTCAAAACAATGATGTATTCCAAAATAAACCTCCAAATGCTTACAAGATTTTCTACATATTGAAGGCAAGCATTACCTTATCATGCACCTCACTAAAGATAAGGCTTCCTTGCACACTCATACCTTTGAAATACAATTCTAAAATTTCTAGAGGATATTTTGATTATCCAATTTTAAGGTCACAACTAAGCCAGACACCACATTGGTGTATGAGACCCCCTTACTTGTGCGACAAGGGACCCACCTCCACATAGTGATTTGAATGCTAAGTCAATGAAGGCATACATACTCTACCCACTATGGTTTTGAACCTATGACATGTTAGGAGGAAACACATGCTCTTAACCATTAGGCCCACTCAAGCTAGATATAGTAAGGTCTCTTTTAAATAATGAGCGATTACATTGGAACTAACATCATATGTGCATCATATAGGAAATAGAAACAACCCTAGAAATAATATTAAGAACTAATATCACTTCCTTGAAATAGGAATGACCCCGGAATTTCTATAATTAGAGAATCACTTGAAAATTTAAGCTAAACAATATTAAAGTAGTGTCTTGACCACCAAGAACCAAGATCCTTATCGCCTTATAATGAAGCAACATATGAAAGATCAAATTTACAAAATAGACCTGCCAGAGAACATCCATGTACACAATTCTACTACAGAAAACATCTATAATTCCAAAATCAGTTGAAAAGCATGATATGGGGCTTTCAAATTCGAAAACCAGTTGAGAAGCATGGGATCAGACTTCCAAGATTTTATATAATGATTACATGAATAGAGGTGCTCACAAGACGGGCTTAAATGTCTAAGGAGGAAATGATAGGAGAAAAGCGTTGCCAAAAATTGAAAATAATCCTTTCACTATTCTTTCCCAAGGGATTAAGCCAGTTATTTATATAAACACTTCAGTTAATATTTTTGTATAAAACTTCAATTAATATTGTCTTCTCAGTGTCAATATTAGAATAGAGAACAACCATTTTCACTATATACAATCATGATTACAAATATCCCAAAGCTTCCATGGGAAACCTGTAGACCAGAGGTTATAAAATGCTAACGAGGTTTGACGACTTCTAAAAGCGCAAGTGCAAGAATATTCTTATTAGCTTGGAAGCTCAAGTTGGGTAGGACTAGTAGGACCCACATCACCTTCCATGACATATATTATAGAATCTTCAAAGCTAAACCAGTTGTCCTTGATTTTGCTACATGAAATTGTTAAACTACTGACATGTCCAAAGATAATTTTGCAGCAGCTAGCGATTCTAAAAACAAAAATTATTTGTCAGAATAATGATCATTTTACCAGTATGTCACAATAAGTTGCAATAAATAGCTATGGAAGAATCAGTTGAAGAGAAGGCACACAATTTTCTTTCAGTACCTTTGAACTTACTCCGAGACAACAAAAATATGCAGCATTTGATCAAACTTTGTTGTATCTAACAAAAATAGAAGTTGGAAACAAAATCCCATGCTAAAATAGTTTTGATCAACTCTAGTCTAACTTAGTTGCCTATAAAATGCAGGATTCAGTCCAACTTAGTTGCCTCTAATTCAAGCAGAAGTTGAAAATATAATTCTAAGCTAATAGATTCTAACAATCCTATTTTACTTTCGTTGTAACTCTGAAATAGACCCCTAGAGCATGGGAGATTAAGCATAGACCTCTTGATGTAGTATTAAGTCATAGGTGACTAGACATAATACATAATCTCCATTCTTTGAACAATAAAGCAAGTGGAAAGCCTAAAGAGACAAGCCCGTCTGTATCAATATTCCATCTTACTAGCCTTGGTCCAAAAACCAGCTTTAATAAAGTATCCATTGGAGTGAAGATTGTCTTAAGAAACTGTATAGCTCGAGCCCTATGAACTGACTTCCTTCAGAGCTCTGAGCTTAGTCTATAGAAAGACCTCCATTTTCATCAATACCTTCTTGGGAATGCCTTCTTTATCGTATTGTAGAGTTATTTAAGATTGTATGATAGTTTGGTTCTTGGCATGGATTTATAATTGTTTATTGATGATTGAGTATTGAGTTATAGAGTACTGAGTATTGAGAGAGAGAGAGAGAGAGGATGACAAAGCCTGCTGGGGCTTACTACTGTTAGACTGAAAACTTGTAGGTCTGTTGTACTGAAAAAATCCAAAATATGTTGATGACTGAAATATGAGTTTTGCATTTACTAATATCATATGCTTAGTCTCCTCTCAAAGACCTTCTATTTACTCTGAAAATGTGTGTCTTTCACTGTGTTCACAACAAAGGTTCACAAACTTCAAATTCTCCCTAAATTATGCTCCAAATCTATGCTACCCTTCTCCACACAACTGGCTCTCTTTTGTTGTCCCTTCTAGGCCTTCCCATTCATTGTTTTAGTCTTTGGAAACCTACACAAGGCACCCTACATCCCACGGTTTTGCCACAACAAGAGCTCCAAACTTTGATCAAGGGTTAACACCCTTTTCTCCACCTGTGCTAGTCTTTGTGCACCTGCAACTTGAAGAGAAGGCCCTACAATAGTCCTCTCGGCCCTCAAACAATCCTTGATGCAATGTTGCACTCGTTGCCCTGAAACCTTAACTCAAACCTATTATCACATATAGATTTTTGTTCAAAATTATTTTTATGGTGTTAGAGTCAGTCTTTACAGCCTTCCACTAGCGATCAAATATGCTCTTACAAAGTGGTTTTAGGGTGTCAAAGTCAAATTTTGTCATTTCAATGAGTCTTCAAGTAAACTTTTATCACTAGGTATTAGGTCTAGGATTTGTTTTCACTCCTTCCAAAGTCTTCTAAGTATTGGTCCATGTCACCATTCAGATGTGTTTACCATCATTAAAAGAGTTGTCATCATTATTTCATGTTCCAATGGGTCATTTTACACCTTGTTCGTGCTTCAGTTGTGCTCAGGTAAGACTCATTTCCCTCTCATAAGGTTTTTGTTTCTGAGCAATAAAAAATGAATTTGGAAGGAGTGAGAGAGGTTTTTATCCACAATAGGACAAGGAAGAAAAACCTCCTTCACTTTTTACACAGGTGTCATGGTTTTAGAGAAATGTCAAAAATATAGTTGCCTTAGGAGAGTTGATGCACTTCTGAAGTGACCTTGGGCAAATCAATATGTCTCCTAGCTGGAGTGACCAAATGACTTTCTTGATGATTAAAATGATAATTATACACACATAGCTTTCCAATGAGCCATCCTGAGCTCAATTTGGAGTTGAGAACAACCTCCAAAAGTTGACTGAAACAACACTTTACATTTTGGCAGCCTCATTTTGAACATTTTGACCAGTGTTGGGAGATTGAGATTTTGGCAGGGACAATGAGCTTCAAATTGAAAACTTAAATATGTTTTGGAAATTACACATGACAATATTTCCAACAAGATATCCCACGCCCAATTTGGACAACAGGAAGACCTCCAAACGTGGCCTGCAAAAAGGCACTGTGATTCTGGGTGAAGGCGCTGCGCGTAGGGCAGTGAGCTTCAAAATCACCTCATACACCAAAATTTCACAATTTTTTTTTGCAATTTCCTTTTCTAAAAGTAAGTTTCCCTACTCCACTTGATTTTTAGCTTGCACAATTATTTTTTTAGACATTTCCTTCACACTTCGTATCAAACCCTAGTTTTCCACTAAAAACCCTAACTAGCTTGTTTTTCCCATTACCTATCATTATAACTAAAACCCTTTTTACATCATTTCCTTTCCCCTAATATATATTCCCTCATCTATCCATCATTCTCAAAACCCTTTCCCTCACCCTCATGATTCATAATTTACCCATAAGTGCCTAAATTCACTCAAAACGCATCCCTACAAACCCTAGAGTATCCCATTCATTCCCTTTTTATTGTCTAAAATTGTGCAAACTAAGAAGGCTTGTTAAACACGAATATAGGGGACTATGATTATGGTGAGGAGGATACAACAAGTGATAGTTCAGCTGAGAGAAGCAGGCAACATGGAAAGCCTCATAAGGGAGGTAAAATCAACAGAGAAGAGCCAACTGACCTAAGAGAACTATAGGCCTCCCCATTAGAAGTTTCATGTTTTAGACACCTTGGATGTTATGAGTTCTATGAACTAGTGGAGAGAGTTCAGTTTCATCATGAATTGGCTAAACCCTTTGCAGCCCACCCGCACAACAATGAAGTGACTCTTGCTGGGGTGACTTTCACAGTGTCACCATCAATCATTTCAGAGGCCACCAAGATTCCTAATGTTGGTGAGAAATGGTATAAGGCTTAGAACCTTGATGAGCATTATTATGAGCCTTACATTAAACCTCAGCATGGAAGTCAGGTGAAGAGGCTTTTCCCTTTCAAATTTCTAGAGAACAGGTATGTCCCCTTGATGAGGGTCATCATCAATTATTTCACTTGTGAGGGTAGATTTTCCAGGTTGTACACTTACCATATCAGGTTCCTCATGCACTTTACAAGGGTAAAAATGTTAAACCATCCATACTTTTTGTTTAGAAACATCGATAAGATGTCTTACATTATGCAAAAGAAGCCATACCCTCAGCAGATGAACAACATATATCATTACTCCTTGATCAAGATTATTGTTCTTCACCATCTCAGTCTTCTCAATATCCCTTGGGAGACTTTCATTGCTCATGACATGTTCAGGGGATCCCAAATTCCTCCATCCATGCTGCAAGAAATAGGCGGGCCTTCTAGTCATGTGGAAACAGGAGAAGAAACCAAGGAGACAAAAATTTCTAAGGTGCCAGTATACTTGACATATCAAAGAGGTACAAGGAAGTTGTTTGCAGCTGCTAGACAAGCGTTTGCTCCATAGGATGTGGAAGGGACCTTGCCTTCTTCATCAGTTCACAGGAAAATGTTATCTCCAAAGGGTGTGGAAGGGGCTTTTCTTTCTACATCAACAAAATAGGTACATGTACAACAACTGAACAAAGTGAAGGAAGAGGTGTAGGAAGAAGACTTGGATGATGAGCAAGAAAGAGAGTTTGAGTTGGAAGAACATGATGAGCCTGAGCAACACACTGAGATTATTGATTTAGAAGCTCAGGAGAGGGAAACTATCAAAGACATCATCATTCAAGATAAGGAAGCTCATATACAAGCCTTGATGGACAACCTAGAGAGAGCCAAGTTTGTCATCACATACTTGGAGCAGGAGAACAAACAATTGAGTGACAAAGAAGTCCTCATGGAGTTAGAAGTACTAAAAGCAAAGAGGCAAAGTGACAAAGAGGCTCATGTCACTTTGACTCCTATCGAGCAAGAAATTGAAAAGGATAGGGGGACTTGGCTTGAAAGAGTCAATCTGCATCTTTAGGAGTTGATTAAGAAGTTCAACAGGGATAACAAAATGCTTAGACACATGGCTTATCACTACATGACCCACAATAAGATTTGCAATATGAGAATAAAAAAGATGAAGGCTAGGTTAAGAAGGGCTTTAGAAGGAATAAAGGAGGAGGATAGACTTAAGATGTTTTCTGAAGCCTCCTTGGCTAATCAAAGCACTTGATAGTGGTGCTTCATACCAATTTTGGGCATTTTTTGAGAAAATTTTGTCATTTTTGAATTTTTGAAATTCAATAAACAGAAAGATTGCCCAGAAGCGCAGTGCCACCGGTGCTGCGCTTTTTCTATGGGCACCCAATGGAAAAATGGCTTACATTTTTGGATTTAGGGCATCAAGGACATGCACCCTAGAAATTTTCAGAATTTTTGGAGCAAAACTAGTCCACCAGAAGGTCCAAAAACACTCCAAAATTGACCTTTCTGCCAGTTTTTGGACACACAGAAGCAGCCTTGGTAGAATCAACCTTTGAGGGGACAAATGAGCTCCAAATGCAAAAATTCTAGGTGTTATGGAAAGTATACTTGAATACCTTTCCAATGAGCTATCTTGGGCTCAATTAGGATGACGAAAAGGCCTCCAAAAGTGGCCTGAAAGTGGCGCTGCATGTAGGACTGCACGTAGGGCATTTTTACTTAGGATGACTGTTTTGCTAAATTTTGACCATTTTCTTGTTTTCTCTCTCATCGTGGATGATTCACTGATGTAATTAATGTCATGGCTTGTAAATTTTATGGTCAAACACTTGTAGATGGTATATTCATTAGATTAAAAGTGGTTTTGAGTGTAATGAATCAGTTTCTCCTCTTTTAGAGGCAAGTGGTTTGATTGCCTAGATTCCAGTTCCTTGATTAGAAATGGTTGAAACAACTCCTTTTCTCATGGTTTCGACCCCTGATAGTCAGGATGAGTGATTTGGATTTCTATATCATGTATTTTCTTGGTCATTTGCAAGGGTTGGACTCAACTAGATGCTCATGTACTGAACACATATCACTTTGTAGCAGTTTTGGCAGGAAACTAATAAAGTTGCAGCTATTTTTATGGGATCCATGTGGTATGGCCTTTAACATGTGTTTCTTCTTCTATTATTATGTTCTCATGTTATTTATTTATGCCTCTTTCATATAATTGCTTTTGATTGGTTGTTTTCAAGTCAGATAGGTGGAATACATTAGGTTTTAATGCTCTACCTTGGGAAAACACTAGTATTTCATGTCTTTTCTACTGTTTAGGAAGGATTCATGACCTTCTCATGCCCTTCTTAGCTCCTCACTAGTCTAGCATTTCACCCCATCAAGCCTAAAGTGTCGAATCTCATACCTACCTTGCCCCATAGAATCCCCGACAATTTTGACTTAGTTTCCTAGACCCAAATTGCCCAGCTCCTCATGATCTGGCAAAAACACCAACAACTTCAATAAAAACCTTTGAGCTACTATACCTAGCATAAAATATTTTTCCTAATCCAGTCATCTTCACTGAGATTCATAAGGAGAGAGCCATCTCCCGACCTAGTAGGGCTAGCTACTAGGTTAACCGTGGTTTGTGGTTACCCTAGAATTGCCTCCCTTCAGCCTGAGGTCAATCTAGGTGATAACATATGGGGGGAAAAATGGTGTTTAAGGTTGCAATTACTCTCAGGATTTTATATAGGATTATTATTATGATGGTTTGCAAATATCCAATTATCTCCCAAGTCTACTAGCTCTCAGCCACACTCCAAATCAAAACATAGATCATCAAAGAGACCACCGATTAATTCTACCCCTCATGGTTTAGTTTATCCTATTAACTGTAACCCAATCAAACTCTTGCATTGGTTGGGCTCTGTTGTTTCCACAATTATGGGCTTCTAAACTAGATTCAAGGTGTTGCAAAGAAATTATATGGTGAAAGGAAGATTTCATCCGGATTCAAAGGAAATAGGAGGCTAAATCTAGGCATTACAGATTATTGAGAAACAATCCACTTCTTCAAATTGGGCTAATTCTATTTCAGGGAACTATTCATGCACTTCAGATCCTATATTGTTGCCATCACATGATCATTGTAGCCTAGGTTTACAAGGAATTATTAAACATGGTGTTGGATGGTGGGTTGGTTTGGTACAGGGTGAAAATGATCCATATGGCAGAACCGTCCATATTGATTCTCAACATGAGAGATTTGTTGCCAAGGGTTACAATGCAAGGCAGCTGGCTGGAGGAGCTCTAGGCATTCATTTGTTTGAAATTTTCATAACAAAAGATAGTGATCAGAAATACAAGGAGTAGGTGGTCTACTTGCAGTGAAATCAACAATCTGTAGATGCTTCCTTTTCAATATCACCTAAAGCTACCGAAGACTCAGATACTAACACGCAGAAAAATGAAGATACAGATGTGGGAGATGAGGGATTGAGACAGGTTCTTAAATTTCTTAAAGTTGGGATGCCTAGCCTAAAATTCAAGGTGTTGAAAGTTGTGACTCTAGAACAGGAAAACATAGATATAATCTCAGGGGTTTTTGAGTAGTTAATCCAGGATTTCAATAAAGAGAAGGATCATGAAACTACTGGTGAAGATAAAACTAGAGGTGATCTACATAATGATAAAGCAACTATAAGAGGAAATAGTGATTTTATGCAACTTGTTAAAATTGTTGTTGTGAAAATTTCCAATTGTACTCTTTTACAGAGTATTGCAAAAGATGCACCTCCAAGCCTTCCTGTACACGTACTATCCAAAATAGAGAGAAGGGGTCATGATTCCTTTTGTTTTCACATTAAGGATGATGGCTCTCGACAATCTGTAAGAGGAAAGCAATTGACACCTGCTTGGAAAGTTGCAACGGTTGCAAACCAGACATAGATAGATGATCATGTTAGCACTCAACTTAGTGATGATGATGTTTTTCTCGCTCATTGCTCTCATTTGCAAGCTTTTCAACTTTTGGCTTTTAAGGAAATTCCTAATCTCTGAGATCTAGCATTGGCCAATGTGGGCTCCATTGAAAAATGTAACGAACTTTGTAAGAGGCTTTATGTTTTTTCTGCATAATAACTTAAGTATGTTGTCTATAATAAGCTTAAATTGCTTAAGAAGACTGATCCATGTGTTGAAAGAATGGATTTCCTTTCTGAGGCAATGGTTTCTACTTTTGAGAAATGACAGTCTCAAAAGGAAGTGATAAATTCTCTCCCTCTTTATCCAAATGAAAAAGTTATGAAAGAATTGTACCCAGCATTAATTACACTGGTGAAGGATGCTCGGCTCTTCCGAAACTTAATCTATAGTTTCTAACTCTCCATGACTACCTCCTAAGAAATTTCAATCTTTTTTGCTTGGAATCAACATATGAAATTCAAGAAGATATCCAAGATGTGTTTCCTCGACTGGCTGCATATATTAACAATGAGAGAAAAACTTTATTTCGAGGATGGTCTAGGATGGATGTTCAAATCAAGGAGTTAAAAATCACCAATGTAAAGCCACCAAACATTAGAGAGGTGAAACCATCTGCTGTTACTGTAGAGGTTACATACAGTGTTTCAAGATACACGTCATAGATAAGGTTTGAATGGAATGGGCTCAAGGAACATGATGTTATCTTTTTTTTTTATCTGTATGTCCTTTTTTAGAG
Source organism: Pinus taeda (assembly GCA_000404065.3). Lineage (NCBI taxonomy): Eukaryota > Viridiplantae > Streptophyta > Pinopsida > Pinales > Pinaceae > Pinus > Pinus taeda. The sequence continues at coordinate 118,161 of APFE030711133.1, forward strand.
CTGCTTAGTGGTGAGGAAGCATCAAAATTAAGTGTACGAGAAAGGTTTGGGCTCTAATATGTACGTGGATGTGAAGTCATTGAGATTCGGGATGACGATGACAACCTTATGAATGACTTTACAGGAAGGATAGAAAAATCCAAATGCATGAATTGAAGAACTATGGAAAAATGTGATAGATAATTTGGAGGTAGGGGGAAACAAAGTTTTCATCAAAGTCTACAGATTTTTCAATGGGAGAAAGAGTGAGTCTATCACAAATTTGTACCAATTTGAAATAGTATAATAAGTCATAAGGAAATAGATTCCAAAATTCTAAGGGAGTAGAGTTTCAAGGCATAAAATCTGTAACTCCAGATTTCAAATCAACAAATAATGCACCACTAAATCAAAAGCATTCAAGGTTAAACACAAAAAAATAGCTTTAGGACCCACTCCAATAGTAAAACAAATATAAAAAATGCAGAAATTGTTTATTTTTAATTTTTAATATGCTTTAAGGGTTCCCAATAAAATGCCTATAAATAAGCCATGTCATTAAAACAAACAACGTGATCCAAAAACTTAAAACTGATATTAAAACAAATATAATGAAGCCTGTCTCTATAGAATAAGAAATACAAATGAACCATAATCAACAAGGTATTAGCAACACATAATTCCCAGAAAGACTCACCCCAAACAGATTTAGCATTGGTGTTACATTTAAGATTTGCTCCTGAATCCTGCTCTGTTTAGGTCTCAAGCTTCATGAGATGCAATAAGATAGAGACCTCGTTTAGATTAAAAAGATAAAATAAACAAAATCTTGAACAAAAAAATTAGAATATTGGCGGTACACCCAAACACCTCTAGGCTTTCAAAGCTACAAATATAATGGACTTCGAGAAATAACATTTTGCATCTCCTTGCTTTAGAGAATGCATAACATGCAATAAGAACTATAAAGCATCTAAACCTAACCATTTTCCATATTACTGATAGATTGAATATATTGAGAACTAAATATAGCTACATAACAATTCATGGATAATTTGTTACATCATAAAGAAAAGACTAATAAAATCATATGCAAGAAGCTAGAGCAATAGTATTTCTATGATATAGCTCTACAAAGAATTTTGCACTGTTGCTTGGCCTTTCATGATTGTTGTCCTTATAGCTACTCTAGTTATTAGCTATCGTGTTTGCCACAGAACCTTTATTCTGCATCCTCTGTCGATCTATTTTTGTAACCTCAAAATGTGGCAAACGTTTGCAGTATTTATTTATTTTGTTAATCAAACTAAGGTTAGAAGGTCAACCTGTCTCATATTCTTTAATGTCACAACCAAAGAACTACAAGTTGGTAGGTGATCAACTATGTTCTATAGATGCAACAAATAGATTTTTACGCCATTGTAATTGTTGGGCAGAATAAATTCTAGGCTTTATATGAGTAACTCGACTTTGGAATGACCCAAGCTAAAGTAGATGCATGGATCTTCACTCATGTCTTATTGTCACTTCCACCCGCGGGCTGCCCTACAACTAAGATACATTTGTATCAATATTTAATTTTTTAACCCGAGGTCGTAAGACTCTGAGGCATAGCACAGGTAATGCCAGAATATGACCTGAACGACTTGCGAAATCAAAACCCTAGAACCTACAAAAATCAAAAGGCATCAATCAATTAAAGAAACAACTCTCTTCAAGGCAAAGTAAAAACACTAGGAGTCTACTTTTGGCTCCTCCTGGGTTGGGTTGAATCCTGCAGTAAGTCTTCCTTAGTTGTCCAGGGGACAAAGGAATGTAGGTTCCGCTCACACTCACAACATGTTCAAGAAAATAAATAAATGCAAGACACGACCAATGAAAAGCATCTTAAAATCTACTGCTACACTACAAAGATGAAAGAGCATGAACTAAGCTAGAAATCATAAGATCTACTGCTATACTACAAAGATGAATTGATCTAGAAATCATAAGCAATTAATTCTAACTAACTTACAAAAATAGTTGAATGTTTTTAAAGGAATCAAGATGATGATGTTCTACTTCAACACAAAGTATATCATACAAATAAGACAGATCCATCTGTTGCTTATAGGCTCACAGAAATACTATGATATATGCAACGTTAGTTATGATGAAAGGAATATTAATAATGATTACTAATCTTCACTGATCCTTGCATTATTTCATTGAGATAATAATGAATGATAATAAATCAGCTCCATGAACACTCTAATTTCCTTTGTAGAATCTTAGGGTAATTTCCATTATGTAGTAGTTGAGATCAAGGTAAATATAATGTTTTAATTCTGCAAACCAGTTGAGATGCAAATGAAAGTATATACTCTGCATCACTCTTTTTAATACATCATCATTAGTCAAGTTTAAATAACATTCAAAATAATGGAAATGATTTAAATAATATGCTTGACTTGCAGTCTAGACCAGAAGCATGCTGTCATACTACACAAAACAAATTCTCACCTAATCAAATGGTAATCTATGCCAACACACAATATATCAAATCAATCTGTATCAATCGAAGCCAAGAAATCAGAAACTAAAAAGACTAACCGACATTTAAACCATGCGAGGAAATCTAGAGCAAGAATTGAGTGGAAAGATTAATATATAAAACTAATGCCGAATTGTATTAATTCTAAAATCAATATTACATATCTGGACTCCAGTGGTCCCCTCGGTCATCCCACTGAGCACTGGTAAAACTTAATCTTCTGCATTATAAAAAGATACCCTACCTCTATCAAACACAATACATCATGTGCTATCGATCCATATGTTCCCCCTCCGTGCATGTATCCGTCTTTCTGTGCCTCCCTTGTACAGAGTATGGCTTCATGATTTATAACCATGCTAGTACACCAGACATCCATATTTTATGATGGTATAATGCATCATCTAGAGTTCAACATCTAAACATAAAAAATACGATAACTGATCTGCACTTCCCCTAGAAAGGAAAAAAAAAACAATATTGTAGATATTGCTAGAACGCTATTTAAATGCCGTGTGACTAAATGTTTGACTTTAATTCCACATGCTATTTGGAAGGCATGTACTTCATCGCAGGAACACATTAGCATATTGATCACCTGCTCTTCAAAACCCATATGGCCATTTTCCTCCATGATAGTCCGAAGTATGAAAATCGTGGAAGTGATAATAGGATTTCCACTGTTGGTGCAGGAACTGGGCTACTGGAATAGGAAGTGGACTAGTGGAATTGGATCTATACATCTGCCGTCATGGAAACTTGATATGGGTAGTGCTTTGACATAAAAATACCTCCAGTTTATTACATAAAGAAGAATTCAATAATTCACAACTTATTACCTCTCGGTGACTATATTTAGCATGAAAAGGATGGTAATGGCTATAAACACCTGGTGCAAACACAAGTTGTTTAAAAAAAAGCATAAAAGATTAAGAAAAAATAGAGGCTCAATAGTAGTTTTAATTGCACACTTTGAAATCCCTCCAAAAATATAACTCAGAGTTATTGTATCCTTGCCCAAATACATACCCAGAAGTTGGGACCTACTAAATAGATTGTTTTGTGAGTGTATAAACGTGTCCATTAAATTTTATCATCCAATGAATTTCAGGCATCACTATAGTGCCTACATAAATACATGAACTTGAGACAATGGACCCTCCCTTCCTTTGATCGAGTCCGATCCCTTCCAGATCCATAGCACACCAATAGTCGCAGCTAGGAAAAAGGTCCTCTTTCAATAATAAAGAAACACAATGAAGAGTAGAGGTATGAAGGCTCTGGTTAGGTAAGGTCCTACATTGGGCGAGCCAGTCAAGTCCAAAAACATGATAACTAAAGGATTCTAGGGTTTAAACGAGTAGAAGCAGGTGGGTTGCATCTCCAAAATGCAACTCTTTCCCTCCGCCAGTGAAGTGTAGCCCAATTTTTTCCCATGTGTAGCCCGATTTTTTCCCTCCGCTTCGTGTATTTTTCCCTTCCCTTGGCCAAAAAAATGTATAAACAATACCTTAGATTATATATATTATTGTATAGTATATTAAAACCCTTTAGGCCCTCATTATTACCCCAATATATTATTTTGTGATTTTTCCATTTTTAATGCCCCAATATGAATGCATGTGATATAATATTGGTTTGTCAGTGACGCCCCCATGGGACCAAGGACAACAAGTTTCTCCTCAACTGTGGGAGATATAAAACATGATGCAGAAGAAATTCTGGAAGACCAAGAAATTTAAGCCTGATTGTGCCAAGCCCTGATGGCTTAAGTTTTTATTTGTCTACAAAGTATACTACTCCATCAACATTGTTAGTAAATTCTTCAAAAAAATATCTTCTAAAATTCATGTGGTAAGTTGCTCCTGAATCAAGCAAACAATAATTTTTCCAAGAAGCAAGTGAAGCATTAAATAAGTCTTCATTTACTCCAATATTAAGTGTGCCACAACATAGTGAGTGAATTCAAGTGCTTTACCTTTATCTTTGTCATTATTTTTACCTTTGGGTTTGTTTCTTTCCTGCTCAATTTTGTCCCAAGGCAAATTTCATGTGGATGCATCATGTGATCCATCCCTTTTGCAACATATGGAATGTAAATATAACTTTTATCCTTGAGAGTTTCTGCCTTTCCTGCCTCTGAAATTTCTTCTTCCTCTTCCTCTTCGACCACCTCTTCCTCTGGAAGAATCTTGAGAAAGATTTTTCTCTCGATGTGCAAGACACACAACCTCTTTAGAATATTGAGGAGTTGTCTTCTTCCCAAAATCTTTCTCTCTTTCAACAATTTTTTTCACAAGGGAGTCAAAGGTAATATCTTTGAGGTTTCCATTTTCTTGCAATGGCTCAAGATAATTTAAGTAAGTGGGATAAAGTGCGTTGACAAAAGCTATCAAAGGAATGTCTAGTTCAACATTAGTGACTTTGATATCATGCATAATAGATTTTACTTCTGATGCAAGAGCAAGAGCATCATCATTTTGTAATTAAAGTTTGAACAATTTAATCATGAGTTGAACAACTTCAAGTGCAAAGTGTGAGTCATAGAGTTCCTTCGGTTTTTGTAAGGCTTTGAAAGAATTTGAAAATGGTGAAATATGGCAACTCACCTCTTCATTTACTGATGTTGCAATCAATGAATAAGACTTGCTGTTCTTATTTTCCCAAATGGCGAATTCCTTGTCTGAGGTAGGCTGTTCTGGTTCTTTGTCTTCTTCTCCAACACACACTCCTTTCCACAGCTCATTAAAAATGAGAGTGTGTTTGATTTTCTGAGACCACTCAGGATAATTTTCTTTCCCATTGAGGACCACTCCCACAATAGATATTAATGAATGCATTTTAAAAATTTGTGTACTGTAAAAAATATACTTCTACTCAGAAAAAAATGTAGTTCTAGTGGCAAGAATGTAGTTCTAGTGAAAAAAAATGCAATCTAATGTTTATACAGAGGTATCTTCCATGGTTTGGATACCCATATCATTCAACATCACAACACAGTAAAGCGTAAGAGGAGGAGGCAAGAGATGGTTGCGTATTAGAGCAAGGAGCAGCGTATATTGGGAGAAAAAAAAGGTTGAACACTTGTGTATTTATATGATTGCACCTCTTACCAAATTCCAAACAATGTGATTGCAAGACTTGTTAAAAGGGAAGGAACTATGAAAGAGCATCAATCTCGATGAAGCAGTGGCTTACGGTGCTATGATGCAGGCTGCTATCTTGACTAGAGAAGGCAACCAAAAGGTTTAGGACTTGCTGCTGCTCGACGTCACTCCACTCAGCCTCGAAATCAAAACCATCACAGCACCTCCCAGGAAACACCACAATCTTGACGAAGAAAGAGCACATATTCTCCACCTATGCAGATAACCAACCTAGAGTGTTGATCCAAGTGTAAGAGGAGGAGTGTGCATAGAAAAAAGACAAAAGACTGCCAGGAAAATTCAAGCTCCTTCAATGCACAGTGTCTGATCTGCAGAGTTTCTATTTTATTCTGAAACCATGGGTATCTCACGGGATTCACTTCACAAGAAATGTACAACTAGAGGGAAGACAACCTTCAATGTCGAAATTATCAAGTAACAAGACCGTGAGAAGGGTGCATTTGAGAGGAGGTGAAAATTTCGGAGGTCTGTACGAGTAGGCGGGCATTCATGTACAAAGGGAAGGTAGAGGGAAAAGCCAAGTATAACTAACGTTGGAATGGTATGCGCAGTGGGAGGAGGCAGACTGCAGTGACAGGAATTTTAGAGTGCACTCATAATAATACAACATCCAATTAATTTAATGCAGATAAGTAATCTGGCCAGAGGACAGATAAAATAATGGCAGATATGATAGACTGGGAGTTACAAGGCAGAGAGGGAAGCCAAAAAATTACGATGGCTCTAATAACATGTCAGGACAGGAGGTAACTCCTCAAATGAAATTATTATTATTCATTTAGGTTGTTCATTATTATATACATGAGGGAGTGGTTATTGAGTTTCATCTCCCGATGACTCTCCATTTTCTCTATTATTTATTTACACTATTTACAATTGTTCACCCAATCCCTATGATTATGTGTCAACAACTAAAAATGACAAAGAAAAAATTGAGCTTTTCCATATTAGAGTAATCTCAAAACATAAGAAAGTAGATACTTTGTTTGATATTGGATCCCAAGCCACCCTTATTTCAGAATCCATTGTCAAGAAACTAAACTTGGAAATCATTCCTCATCCTAGACCTTATCCTTTGGGTTGGGTATGTGACAATTCAAAATTGCAAGTGACAAGGAAATGCAAACTAAAATTCACCATCACTGCAAACTTTATTGATGAGGTAGAGCTTGATTTTGTTCCACTAGAAATATGTGGTATTGTTTTGGGATGTCCATACTTATATGATAGGAAAGCCATCTTTCATCATCATGAGAACAAGTATCATTTTTTTAAATATGGGATTGATTATATTGTTAGAGCACATCGCACGAAGTTGAATTCGTCTCTTGTGAATGTTGGACAAATAAGGAAACCTGTAAATGCTAGTTAGAATTTTGTATTGTTAATGATAAAAAAACAAATATGTTAAGGAATCTGAATCTTTCCAAAGATGCGATGTAAAATTCAAACATGATTTAGTGGAGATTGTTAACACATGTGATAAGATGTTTTGTGTTGCCTCCTAAAAGAGATAAACAACATGAAGTTCAATTGCAGCAGGATGCATCACTTTTGATCATTCATATGAACAAGATTCTAGTGTTAGAGAATGCAAGGATCAAGAAGAAGATGCAAGAGCTACTTGACAAAGGGGCCATTAGGTCCAGTACACATCCTTGTGGGTCTACTAATGTTTTGGCTCTGAATAAGGATGGTACATGGCAATGGCAATCATGGTGTGTGGATTTTGGAGCTTTGAAAAATATCACGATAAATAATAATTATCCTCTTCCTCAAATTGATGTTTTGTTAAATAAATTGAAGGATGTTGCTTATTTCACTAATTTGAACATGCGAAGTGGTTACCATAAAATAAGACTTGCTGAAGATGATACATGGAAAACCGCTTTCAAGACAAAGCTAGCTTCATTACATGCTTTGACAAGGGTGAAACATGTCTCTTAATGGGGAGGCAAGCAACAAAAAGCCTTCAATGCATTGAAAGGTTAAATCAATACAACATCAATTATTATGTAGGATATTAGTCATCCATTACAGATTCAGTTGGTGAATCACATGGTACAAGAGCATTTGGTGAAGAGTCAAGCCAAGTACAAGGCTAGACATGATAAGTAACATGTTGGCCACAACTTCCAAGTTTGAGATGAAGCAAGGCTTTGCATAAAAAAAGAAAAGCTTTAAGGTGAAGAGAAATTGAGATTATATGAGCCTCCTTTGATTGAAGATCAAGGAGAGAATGTTCAGATTCCTAGAATAGAATATTTCTCTCCTGAATATCCTGAATAATTGTGGCAAAATAATATCCTTGACAAGAGAATAAGAACATCAAAACGAGGGAATGTGGAGTACCTTCCTGTGGGGCTCAAAGGAACAAATCCAAGCAAGGCCAAATGGAGTGAGATTGGAAGGGTGATGGAGATGTATCCTCACCTATATGTTGACTTAAATTAGTCTTTTGGTGGTCCAAAAGCTTCTAGTGGGGATGAGTGATCCAATGGATCAAAAAAGTGCTCAAAAATGAAATTGTTCAAAATTTCTCGAAACTGGTGCCAAAACGTAGAGCTCATCGTCCTGAATCCAACACAACTTGAATCACTCAGAACCAACATCATATGCTCAAGATAACGTGTTTTGATCATTTTCCTAAACATATAAAAAAATTGCAGGTTGAAGGACAAGACTGCTAATTGGGCAGTCCGTACCGTGAGTCAGTAGTATGATTGGGTACCCTCATGCTAATCAAAAGTTCACAAGTAACATCCTCTAATTTTCACACATGGTCAAATTTTGATTGGATGGTGGTTTTTGGAAGTGATCCAATGGTTGGGTGCCACGTGGCCCAATCATGGGCTGCCATGTGGCACCCTTATGGCATGTAGAATTTTGGCAAGGTCGGACAAGCATCAACAATGATCGAACCTCTGATCTCATGGAAAATAGTGTAGTGTGCTAACATTGTGTTGCTGGTAATGATTACAATACATAGGGAAAATCCCCTATTTAAACCTTTCAAAATTCATGTTGATCGGAACTAATCTCCTTGCCCTTGATCACTGCAAGCCCCACAGAACCATGGCAGAGAAACCAAGGGCTCGAGGCTTAGCCCCAAGCCGAGGTCATAACTTATACCATATCACTGGAGTGAAGAGGTGTTAACGTTGACAAGTTGGGTTGGGTTGGAGCCCTACCTCCAAGTCCCATGAATCATCACAGGACCAGAGTGAACGATCTTGGTGCTACAATTGGAAGGGGATAAGTTAAGTTGTAGCCCAAAGCATATGATAAGCCACAGGATTGAGGTGAGAACGAAAAGGAACCAGGTGACAGGCGTGGGAATAAGGGGATCAACCCTAGGTTTTATGGATCTGATGGAACTACGGCTCGATGGTTGTGGAGCTAAGCTGACGAGGGTAGGTGGTTAGCCCTAGACCCGACTACATGGCCCATGTGGCTAGGTTTTTCTACCCATAGGGCTATTGGGAAATTAAAGCTTGTGACAAATTGCACCCGATCCGGTGCGAATCTTGTCAACACCAGGCGAAATTGGTGCTCGACGATCTCCAGCACTACGAAATTCGTAGAATGGTTAGATAGAGGAGCTAGTTTGTCGAGTAGTTAGCAACAAAACTTCTCTAGAGCATAAATTTATCAGTCTTGGCCGAATTGAGCCTAACAAGAGCCTAGTTGGGGGTGTTTGGGCCTCTTGAAGCCATTGGAAACATTAGTTTTGCATTCTAAGAATTGTAAATCCATGAAATCATATATTTGAGCACTTAATGAAAGAAGCCCAACATTGAAAGTTGGACCAAGAGATGTAGCCTAGGAGGGGTGAAATCCTTTATTAGTTTGTTGTCCTGTGTTGTTGTGTATGGTATATTTGTCTCTGTTTTCATGCTCGAAACTGAGTTTAAAAACCATAAATTTATGTACTTTTGCAAATTGATCGATTTCCTAAAAGTCATAAAAATTTACTTGCAAATTTTCCATAAACCTTCAAGTTTGTAATACAGATCACTTGACCATAATTTGTCCATAGCATATCAAATTTAGGTAATTTCCTTCTGTTGAAGCCTCTAAAATCGCTGCATCAACATCGGGGAAAACCACCCTGTCTGGACCTTAGTGCAGCTCCTTTTCCGTTTGGTGTGGTGGCTCCATCTAGATGTAATGGGACTAGTTTTCCAGTGATATATGAATTGATGGGTGATTGGTTTGTAATGCATAACGAGAGTGATAAGTGCTCTATTCTAAAGTGAAAAAATATACAAAGATAACTAGTCTATCCTGGGAATGCTTCTAACAATGCAATTCTTGATTGTTTCTATGAGCAAATAAACATAAAGATGACTTATTCATAACATAGAAATATGCATTCATATGATGATTACTTTGTTTAATTAATTAAACAAAGTAATAATTAAAACATTATCACATTGATCATAGTATATCACTGACATATATATTTTAAAGATGACAATTCTTAAACATTCAAAAGTGACAAGTTAAATAATTGTTTTAGAAACATATACATATCAATAATAACAAAGTTGATAAATGATAATTCACACAGAGAAATAAAGCAAAAACATAGATAGTAGTACCGTATGCATTTGGATATCCTCTACTGTAAATCACATCCAAATTCTGCCTTCTAATTTGGGAATACTTTCACAAGATGCAAAAGTGCAAATCTCATAAAAGCCTTCTTTGTCAAAATTTAGAATTCTAGTCCAGTCTTTTATAAAAAATATATATCGGAAGTACAATAGTGCAACCTCTGATTTAAGTCTTAATACAAAATTGCAGACCCTTTCTAAAAACATGAAAGGGTCTTTAAATACTACAAATAACAACAAACTATGAAAGAAAGTCGCTATGCGCTCATATAACAAAAACACATAAATTTGGGATTTATCCTGAAAATAGCAGTGGTGAGGTGATCGAATGGATTCACTGAATCGGCTTATCTTCTTGTGATCGCAGTTGACAAATGGCGAGAATTGGCTAGACCTCTTTTGGTAGACTCATCCAGGAGTGTAACTGAGCTGTATATGTGGCATCAGCAGGTTCGAGGATCATGCAATTGATCGCATCCATGAGACACCTCATTGCCATTTGCTGACTGTGTGGTTTAACAAGGAAAAACCAAAACGTTTCCCATGTTAGGCTTTGAATGACTCTGATCAATTTTTCTCTTTGCATCAGCTCTTGTCTCCAATGTTGTTCCAACAATTTTACCTTTGGGAGTTTTCCTAGAGAGAAATCTGTAATTAGATTAGATAAATGCAGATTGTTATTAATTAATTCAATCAGATTATTTGTTTATGCTCTGCATCTGGATGTAGCTCTCTCAGCTTTCATTAATTGAGACTCCCGTTCAGAAAACAAGATTTCCCTATGTGACTCCTATATCCTTGGAAGATTGGCAGCTTTTCCCTCTTTTGAATCTTGCTATGATAGAAAATTAGTTAATCTTTCATACGCCTTCTCTAATTCAGGCTTTGCATCCACTGATTTTTCAATCATAGATGCTGAGATATCATATAAGGGGACAACCAATGATATATTATGACATAGAATATCCAATTGGTGGGACAAAGCCTTGGTCATTTCCAGGGCTTTAGTTCTGAATTCATTCACCTGGGGATATCCTTTGAATCACTCTATCTGATCTTTCATTTGTGCGATTTTCTCTTCTTTTGATTTCTTCTCCTACTCGCTCAATAGCTGTAGTTTGCTCAGTGCTTGAGACAACTCTTGTTGTTTATGGATGGCCTGTTCATCAATCCTCTGCTTTTCATGTTTTAACTACTCATTTAATTGTTCAATAAGCTGCCTCTTTTCCTTCAATTGTTGTTCAAGTCGCTGTATTTTTTGTTGTCGTTCCGCCAATTGTGCCTCTAGCTAAATGATTGTCTGGCCTTTTTCCTTCAACAAATGACTAACCTCTGAAGCCTTATCTATTGTCGCTGTTGTATATGCTCGGGCATACTGAGACAATTTTTGTTAAATCTTCGAAGGGATTTACCTCTTCTCTCCATACCACATTCATCATTTCAATATGAGGAGTCAAAAGAGGACCGTGATCAATTTTCCTCTTCTTCCTCTGTCTTTTGACTACAACCCTATGCTTAGGACTGTAGAAGACATCCAATGGTGGCATTTCTTCAATTTGAAGTATAATCTCCTCAGTGGGATTTTTAGGGATAATCTCTGTCTTTCTGGAACTTCGGTGGGCTGCTTGTTCCAACAATCAAAACTGTGTTGACTATTGATTTCTGTGCTGTAGATACTTCTGGTGTAGTGAAACCTTGGGATTTCTCGAGATTACTGATGATTGAATCAAACTGTTCCCATTCCTTGATTAGCTTGGGATCAACATTAATATCAGTATCAAGGGGTTCACTAACTATTACCTACTTCTACTCCCTTTTTGGTGTCTCCTCCTTCGGAATATTTTTAATTTCAGGAGTCTTCTTTGTAATTTTCTCCTCATTATGGGCTTGAGGTTATTCCATAGAGGTTGTACTCAATAAGTCTAAAGGAAGTGTTTCCAATCTCTACTCCTTGAGCCTATAGAATTCCTCTAGTCCTTCTAATCCTAATTTGATCTTGGCCATATATTTGACCTGAGAAAATACCTCTGAAGAAACAAACAAGTCATCGAAGCTATCTTCCTCATGATCAAATTTGCAATTTTAGCTTGAGAGGTAACATTGTAGGCAACATTTTTAGGATTGTACTGCCTTTTTGGGATAGCTGCAAGTTTTAACAACTTTATTTTCTCAGCCTCCTTCTCTGCATGTTTGAAATCATGCAAAGTAAAATCACCACATCGAAGAGGAAATGTTGGCCACATGTGCGTTTTAGAATCCCTAAGGGTCTTTGACATCCCTGTAACTGTTGTTTGATGTGATATTTCCCTAGCCAATAGTTTATCAGGGATGTACATAGGAAGAACATGAGGGTTGGCAAGGCTACCTAAAAGTCTTATATAGGTGAATCTTTCTTCTCCAAACCAACTGCCAATTGCAGTTAGTTCGACTGATGCTTCCTCGGATAACCTAGGAGCAGGCTTATTGAATATGGCATAATACACAGGAAGAATAAAACCATGACAAATTCTATACATATGGTTCTTATAATGGGCTTTCCATAGCTCCTTATCATAGATGTGAATGGGATTGGGATCCTGCAGAGTCCATTTCCATACAAGAATTGGGTATTCAGAATTAAAACAGATAGTGTCCATGATATAGGCATTCATGTAAAAGGGAGGTATCACCCAGGTAGATACAAACCTATTTTTTCTATATTCAAGTATCTCGGTGGCCATTTTATCAGACATAATATTTTCCCAGTCCATTATATAGCCATGAATTGTAGCCTCCATTAATGGGACCATATCTATAGAAAATTTAGCAAAATCATGGACTCTTAAGAGTCTGCACATCATTGCACCAACATAAATATAGGGAGAAGCCAATGAATCTACAGAGTACATACCCAATGTCTCATGTTTTTGCTTAGTTAGAAAATGCCTCCATTGCCTAATAGGGTTAGATTCAATGCCGTTATCCTTGGAAAAAGCCTCCAAAAACACTTTGTTATACCGCTTCTATAGCTGACGTAAATGGTACATTTGTCTAAGATCCTCTGCTCTAAATGACTCGAACACTTTTCCATCAGCTGTAGAGAATGTCCTATCTGTGGTCGAAATTCTTTCAAAAATCGACCTGACCACATCATTATATGGAGAAACTTTGGTACGCGCTGCTATTTTATGTAGATATGAGCAGGCCAATCCGTTCAGACTATTCTCTGATTTGCTTGTGGAATCTGCTATAGCTTCTTCTTCGAGTTCTTCAGGTTCTTCTACTTCCAGAAAATTGTAGATACTCTCCCAGGATGCTTTTCCTAAGCCGAGGGAGGTAGTATCTGATATCAACCCTTTCTTATTTGGTTTTGGTTCTTTGACTACGACAGAGGCCTTGGTTTTCTTCACCTTATTTCCCATTTTCTCTGGATTCATAAGCTCAGAGTAGCTTTGCACAGACAATGGAAATCATAACAAAGAAATATACCAGCTCAAAGCTAATATGAAATGAAAATAGTTAAGGTAATTCACGCATGATAAACCAAATGTAATTAAGTATTACCATGGGTGCAATCCTCGAAGGATTCACCCTTAAGTACAACATTAAAGACCGTCATAACCGCCAATCGTAGTTAATAAATGTAATAATTACCCATCGCATCACACATATGCTTAATGGTCCTTTTAAAATGTAACTTTTGATCCTCCTGATCAGCGATCAACAATAAATCACAAATCACAATTGGAAGGTTCATCGGTCAGGCTTAAGGTTTTGGGCTGATAACCCCAATTGCGATAAAGGTAAGGAATATAATAAGGCAGAGGAATAATTGGTAGATTGTTTGATTTATTTCTTTTATCAATCATTATTCCTTTTAAGATTTACACCCACTAATAATACCTTTTGATGGTATTTTCTTTGAAATGCGCGCCTTACTTTATGATATCACAATCGGGGAATTCAAAAGGGCTTTTTCTATGTGTCATGTGGTATGTGCGATCACCGATTGTGATTAGGTTTTGGATCGGAGGTTTTAGCATAGACCTTTTGGGATGAATCCTTGTTTATATCTGTGATATGCGATCTCTAATCGCATTATTGCGTCGAAGATTTGCTTATGAGGGCTTTTCAAAGAAGGATATATCATATTATATCACATTTTATCAAAAGGTTTTGAATATTAGTTCTATCGGGTTAGACCTTTTGAAAAGGATTTCTTTGTGTTTATATGATTAAATCCAGGCATGCGATTATTATTGAATCATTGAATTCAACTAAGTCTTAAAAAGGGACCCATTTCTATTTAAAGCTTTTATAAAAATTTTAGAAATGGGGGGGTTGTTGTACAGCACAACAATTGGCGATTCACTGGAAGAAACAGTTATCTCTGAGAAAGTAATGCAATATTCTGACTTTCTTTATTTGGAAACCTTTGAGTATAGAGAAAATAATCTAAGAATAATTAGATAAACATTAACTTTGAATATAATGAAAAAAATGTTTCTGCAATTTCTTTCCCATCTTAAAAATAAAAACATTCTAAGTTTATTTAAGCCTTGATTGGTTGAAAAAGATAAAACAACAGGACTTTTCCAACTTAGCTTATATGATGACTCTGTTGTCATAGGTAGAGCCTCTGCTGCTAGCAAACGTTTATAGTCTCGATAGGGTTACCTTTTAACCATTTAATCATTCATTATCCCATCCATCTCAGAGTATAATTTCTAAGACTAAATCTAAAAAGATATGTTTACACATATTTTCCTTTTTGTATTTTCCATCTTCTTTGTTTTTCTTTTGTTTAAAAGATAAAAATCCATTGTCCTGGTTTGGTGGCTAGTTGTTGACAATGCCATTCACTGGTTGTAATTGAATTGAACAAGCTGGCTCGTGATGAGACCCCTTGTCTTATAATTATAAGCCATTACCCTGTTTTGACATGCAGTATTGGTAATGTCAGTTTAATCAGTTCCCTATGATCATGGTAAGCAGAATCGCAATGAGACCTCTTATCTTTTATATCAAACATATTTTAGAATTACATTATGAAAAATAACAATCTTTGTGGATGGGGTGAATGATTTGCTCCTTAAGAGAATATGGATGACAATTTGGGAGTTGAAGATGCTAGGTTTGGATAAATCTTTGATTTTTACAGATAACCTCATTTGGGCTTTAAAAAATTGGGATGATTTATAGTATTTTCAAGGTTTGTAAAAGATTTTACAAAAATAAAAGAGGTTTTTAGAGTCTTATTTTTATCTAACTCCCTAGAACTTCTTTCTTTTCCTTTAAGGCTTCCATCTATCAAAAGTAAATATTTACATTATTTTCTTTAAGCAACTTTCAAAACAACAAAGGTCAATAGAAGGCTATTTACAACCTTATTTCCTAATAGACAAACAAAACTGCAAATTCAAACAAGCACAACTACAAATTGAATATTTACAAGTAAGAAGGGGTTAGCTTATTAGGTAAAGAATTTTTCAAGATAAGCCCACTGATAGGAAGAGAATCTCTCTTTCCTGATAGATCTTTGAACATAAATGTTAACGGGCCTACCTTCTCGATGATTTGAAGCGGTCCCAACCACATTTTCTGAAATTTAGAGTGTTTTCCTTTATCTTTGTGCGCTTTGTCCCATTTCAAAACAAGATCACTAATTTGTAAAAATTTTGGGCTGGTAGAAATTGTATCAAAAGAAGACTTAATAACCTATTGATGCTTTGCATGTGTAATTTTGGCCTTTTCCCTTTCTTCTTCTAAATTAGGGATTTGCTTATATTTCAATTGAATAGAAGATGAAAGACTTTCTTCAATAAACTGCACTAAGGCTATGGATGGGAGTACTAAGTTTGCTGGTATGACAACTTCCTTCCCATACACTAAATTGAATGGAGAAGTGCCTATTGAGGCCTTTTGTGTTGTGCGATCTGCCCATAATGCAAATACTAAAGACTTGTGCCGATTCTTTTGATTCTGATCAATAGTTCTCTTAATGATTTTGATAAGAATTTTATTGGTTGATTCTACTAAACCATTACCCTGAGGGTAGTAGTTTGTAGAATATTTTAATTTAAATCCTCTTTTAATAGCAAATTCAAGTATGGTATTTCCATAGAAATAAGATGCATTATAAAAAACTAGAGCATTAGGTATGCCCAACCTGGTAATGATGAACTGATCTATGAAGTCAATAATTGCCTCAGAGTTGGCTACCTTCAAAGGAATTGCTTCTACCCACTTTGTAAAATAATCCGTGACTGTAAGGATATATCTGTGCTGCTTGGAAGAATGTGGAATAATCTCTCCAATGATATCCAGTCCCCATTGTTCAAATGGTTGTTCAATGTTGACTAGTTGCAAAGGAAAGGCTGGCTTTCTTTGTCTTCCACTGGTAGTTTGACATGTTCTGCATTTCCTTACATATTCATGGGCATATTTGAATAATGTGGGCCAATAATAACCAAGATGTATAATTTTGTGAGCTATTGTATCACCTCCAAAATGTCCACCTGCTGGACCATCATGTAATTCCTACAAGACCTTCGATGCTTCAGTTTTTTCAAGGCATCTTAATAAAACCGAATCATAGTTCCTTCTAAACAACACATCATCAATAATCTCAAAGTTTTTTTCTTTCAATCTCAAGGCACGTTTATTTTTGTAAGAGATATTAGAAGGATTGTACCCATTTTTTAAATAAAATAACAAATCTGCATATTGAGATTCAGGGTTTGTGATACTTATCTCATTGATTTCCTCGATAGGGTCTAAATCTTCATGTTCCTGAATGTTAGAAGCTATTGCTAACAACCTGCAAAAACCTTGACCTTTGAAAATTTTCGCTGGTTTAATGTCCAAATCATATTTTTGTAATGTTGTAACCCAGTTGGCCCTCTTCTCTCCTAATTCCCTCTGGACTAGTAATTGTCTCACTGCTGAAAATGGGACTATTACTTTTGTATGAGTTTTTAAGAGGAAAGGCCCAAAGTGTTTAATAGATTTGAACACAATGAAGGCTTTCTTTTCTACTTCAGAGTAATTAAGTTTAGTGCCTTGAAGATTTGAACTAAAAAAATATATGGGTGCTTCAACATTTTGATCATTGATTTGTGTCAATACAGCTGCATAGGAAGTATCGAATGCTAAAGTATATAAAATAAAATGATTTGAAAATTTTGGGGTGTTTAATGCAGGAGCACTTATGATTTCCTGTTTGATTAAATCAAAAGCTTCCTTTTCTTTGTGCCCCCATTTGAATACTGAATTTTTCTTGATCATGGTCTGTAATGGTAAAACAATCTGTGAAAAATTTGGAACAAACCTTTTTACAAAATTTATTTGACCTAAAAATGATTGCATTGATTTTTTATTGTGTGGAAATGGGATATCAGAAATCCCTTTGATCCTTTCTGGATCGATATAAATACCATCTTTTGAGACAATAAATCCCAAGAGTTTACTTTGGTCAAGAGCAAAAAATGATTTCTTGGGATTCAATGAAATCCCATACCTTTCACAGTGTTCAAAGATTTGCTTCAAATCATGTAAATGATTTGCTCTTTTCTTGGAGAAGGCAGTAATGTTATCCAAATAGACAACAAATGACTTATTAATTAAACCCTTGAATGCTATATCCATTTCTCTCTGGAAGGTAGCTCCAACATTAATCAAACCGAAAGGCATTTTTTGGTAGGCATATGTTCCCCACTTAGTTCTGAAAGTAGTCTTGAGTCTATCATATGGATGCACCAATATTTGGTTATATCCAGAAAAACCATCCAAGAAAGACCATAATTCGGAACCAGCTACTGAATGAAGAGTCTGCTCCATTTTTGGTAGTGGGAAGTTATCTTTTTGGCTAGCCTTATTAATATTTTTGAAATCAATGCAAATTCTAATGTCATCATTCTTCTTTCTAACAGGTACTAAGTTAGAAACCCACTTTGAATGTCTAATAGGGAAAATTATCTTAGATTTCAAGAGTTTGTTTAACTCTGCTTTAGTCTGACTTTCTAGGTTCGGATGAATTTTCCTCAATTTCTGTTGCACTAGTTTCTCTTCAGACATCATTGGAATTGTATGTTGTTTGATAGAAATATCATATGTTTTAAAGTCATCGTAATTCAAAGAGAAAACATTTTTATATTTATTCAAAAGTTTGATAAAGGCAAATCTTTCTTCTGATGTAAGTCCTAATCCCAGATTAATATTTTGTGGTTTGGCCTGAGTGCCAAGGTTTATTAATTCAAATCTCAAAGTAGAATTCTGAATTTTTGAATTAGTAACTTGCTTAAACCTATCCTTGATGTCATATAGATCCTCAAGCTTGACTACTGATTTAGGTATGGAATTTTCGTCAAGTCTTTGCTTCATTTGAAGATCATGATCACTCTCATCAATAATCTGATCATCATAGGATTTCTCAGAAGTTAAGAAATTCAAAATGTCATCGTCATGATTGAATGCCCGCCAGTTATTGACATTGTCTGGAACCAATGGTCTAAAAATTAATTCAACTGAAAATCTATCAGGGCTTTAATTCTCAGATGGGAGGAGCTTAGAAGCAACATTGGCTAGTAAATCAGCTGCTGCATTCTGAGATCTAGGAATGGGAGAGATATTAAATGCTAGAAAATGAGATATAAGGTCCTGAACGAAGGATTGATAATGCTTGAGATGTTCGGAAAGGCAATGAATAGTATTTCTTACCTGCTTGATAACAATCTCAGAATCACCAAATACTTTTAGATATTGCACTTTTAGGCCTATTGCTTTGTACAGTCCTTGAATCAATGCCTTATATTCAACAATATTATTTATACACTCAAATTCTAGTCTGCAAGCTAACATAGTTTTTTCCCCCTCAGGACTAACTAAAATACATCTTGCTCCTGCACCACCATTGGATTTTAACCCATCAAAATATAAAGACCAAAATACAGGTTTATCTATAGTTTTATTTACAATTTCTTTAGCAATATTAACACATCTTGATGTATCTGTATGAGAAATTTTTTCTATTTTAGATGTGAAACTATTAACTGAGAAAGGTGATGATTGAGCCTTAAAATTACCAAAGAAAGATTCAGATGAGTAGTTGCCAAGAATATTATTATTCAAAGCTATGGGTTGGTTTTCTTGCTCAAATTCTATTACAGTATGAGTCATATGCTTCTCCCGATCGATCTTAATTTTATTTGGATTTCCTTTATAAGGAAGACACATGCGAGACAAATCGGTAGAAATGTAACCATGGAGTTTCTCAGACCAATCCCCGCTTAAAATTAACCCATAAAACTCAAGGATGTCAGCAATCAGTATATCAATTATTTGAACTACTCTTGGATCAGCTAATAACCTAATGGTGACTGAATTGATTTCTTCTAATACTTGAACCTTAGTTCTATCCAACTAAACAATATGCACTGCAAAGTTTTGAGGCTCAATATTCAATTTTGAACAGATTGAAGCTGGAATTATATTTGATGAAGCCCCTGAATCTATCAAGCAATTATGCAAGTTTCTATTGTAGATTTCATAGGTTAAGAGAAAAGAGAGGGGTATGAGAATTAGATCTGTCTCCGATCAACACAACATCAGTAGCTTCTACTCTATCGAATGGTGGCTTACCTGTTCCATTAGTTGCCTTGGATAGTACAACATTTGGAAGAGGAGAAAAAGGTACTGCATTTAATTCTTTGAGTAGCAATTTCTATTGATGTTTGAGCTTGCTAAGCTCAAATATAGAGATATTTTCTCTAGTCTTCTTCATGTCTTCGATGATGTTGTAATCCATAGAGTTAAAAACTACCAATGTTTTGGATGATGAAGGTGGATTGGAAGATGATCACTGATTTTGAGTAGGCCCTAGTGTAGATTTCTTTGTGGGAGCCTTATCTTTAGTAGCAGGACTCACACTTTTCTTCTTTGGAGTTGGTTGAATAGGTTCTGTGGATCCTTTACTCTTGGTACTTACTGTGAAAGCTTCTTGTTCACTTTTAGTATCTGAATTGGGAAAAATGAAGTCCCACATACCATGACATTCAACAACCTCTTCTTCCTCAGTTTCCTCCGATGATAAGATTGTATCTTCATCTTCATCGTTATCCAAATCTGATTCTGCATTAGATATAGCATTAGGTGGTTTTGATTCAGGTTTTTTGAAATTTCTAAATGGCTTCTTGGTGGAGGTCTTGGCTACTTGTTTTTTAATTTCTACCATCTTATTTGACATAGTCTTTAAAACGTTTTGCAAACCCTCCATGTCATATGGATGTTTAGCCACTTTCTTCTTTGAATCGTCTTTAAAAGTAACCTTTTTGGACTTTCTATCCTCAAGAGCAGTTGTCTTTTCTTAAGCTACTATATGTTTTTCAATGGTGATTACTTCTTTCATATTCTCTGCTAAAGTAGGATTTGCAGCTCTATCAATGAAGATTGCTATATTCGAAGGTAAGGCAGAGATATATTATTCACTTCATCCCTCTTCACTAGGTTTGGATGCGGTAGGAATCTTATTTAAGAGCTTATTAAATCGCGAGTTGAAATTGTTGATAGGTTCTCTTGATTCAACTTTAAGATTTGAGAGATCATTGATTAACGTTGTTGTAGACCTATCATCACCAAATTTAGTCAAAAACTGCTCTTGGAAAATATTCCAACTAGTAATGGATCCTGATGGTAATGAAAAACACCAGGATCCAGCTGCTCCTTGTAAGGTATATGGGAAAATCCTAGAAAAAACGTCTTTTTCAGTAACTCCATTTAAGTTTACTGACAACATAAAGTTGTTGATGTGTTCTTCTGCTAGTATGCCTATATCTGGGTTAAACTTTGGCAACCATTTTTGGGGATGAGATGGCAATTGACTCAAGGGTGTAGGCAATGAGACTACCCCTATATTGTTCCATGGTCTCTGTGCCATTGTTGGGCTACTAACAGAGGAAAGCACAGATGAAGTTACAAGTGGTTAGGAAGACGATGTTGAAGTTTCAGTACCCTGTTCAACAACAATATGGAGTTGGGGAGTGGATGGTTGACTTTGCAATGGATTAGATGAAATGGACGATGATGATGAAAGAGTATCACTGTCAGACCCTTCAGGTGTCTTCCTTGCTATTTTTCTTTTAGGTAGAGGGATTTCTGTGGGTTCTATACCAAGTTTTTCACTCTGTAATATGGTAAGAGGATGGGAAGGAATGTATTGCGAAGTTACACTGCCTTGAGATAACTCAGATTTCTGTGGTGATAGTGAAAATCCTTGAAGTTTATGAATTAAAGACTGAACTTCAAGAGATTCAAGAGTGGATTTATTTGATAAGTTCAGGTTGTTAGCAGTGGTTGTTTTCTCAACTTCTCTCTTAGAAATTAGAAATTTAGAATGTGAGGGAGAAGTCGGGGAAGATGTTGAGGGAGATTTACTCTGGGAATGGGCTATGGATTTGGATTTTCTCACCATTCACAGTTAATGTCCTCCTTCTAGTGCCAAAAATGTTTAAGCCTCTAAAATCGTTGCATCAACATCGGGGAAAATCACCTGGTCCGGACCTTAGTGCAGTGCCTTTTCTGTTTAGTGTGGTGGCTCCAACTAGATGTAATGGGACTAGTTTCCCAATGATATATTAATTGATGAGTGATTGGTTTGTAATGTATAACGAGAGTGATAAGTGTTCTATTCTAAAGTGCAAAAATATACAAAGATAATTAATCTATCCTGGGAATGCTTCTAACAATGCGATTCTTGATTGTTTCTATGAGAAAATAAACATTAAGATGACTTATTCACAACATAGAAATATGCATTCATATGATGTTTACTTTGTTTAATTAATTAAACAAAGTAATAATTAAAACATTATCTCATTGATCATAGTATATCATTGACATATATATTTAAAAGATGACAATTTTGAAACATTTAAAAGTGACAAGTTAAAGAATTGTTTTAGAAATATATACATATCAATAATAGCAAAGTTGATAAATGCTAATTCACACAAAGAAATAAAACAAAAACATAGATAGTAGTACTATATGCATTTGGATCTCCTCTGATGTAAATCACATCCAAATTCTGCCTTCTAATTTGGGAATACTTTCACAGGATGCAAAAGTGCAAATCTCATAAAATCCTTCTTTGTCAAAATTCAGAATTTTGGTCCAGTCTTTTATAAAAAATATATATCGGAAGTACAGTAGTGCAATCTCTGATTTAAGTGTTAATACAAAATTGCAGACCCTTTCTAAAAACATGAAAGGGTCTTTAAATACTACAAATATCATGAAACTATGAAAGAAAGTCTCTATGTGCTAGTATAACAAAAACACATAAATCTGGGATTTATGCTGAAAATAGCAGTGGTGAGGTGATCGAATGGATTCACTGAATCGGCTTATCTTCTTGTGATCGCAGTTGACAAATGGCAAGCATTGGCTAGACCTCTGGTGGGTGACTCATCTGGGAGTCTAACTGAGCTGTATATGTGGCATCGACAAGTTCAGGGATCATGCAGTTGATCACATCCGTGAGACACCTCATCGCCATTTGCTGACTGTCTGGTTTAACAAGGAAAAACAAGAACGTTTCCCATGTTAGGCTTTGCATGCCTCTGATCAATTTTTCTCTTTGCATCAGTGCTTGTTTCCAATGTTGTTCCAACAATTTTACCTTTGGGAGTTTTCTTGGAGAGCAATCTGTAATTAGATTAGATAAATTTAGATTTTTATTAATTAATTCTATTAGATTATTTGTTGTTGCTCTACATCTGGATGTAGCTCTCTCAACTTTCATTAATTGGGACTCCCATTCGGAAAACAAGATTTCCTTATGTGACTCTTGTATCCTTGGCAGATTGACAGCTTTTCCCTCTTTCAAATCTTGCCATGATAGAAAATTAGTTAATCTTTCATCTGCCTTCTCTAACTCAAGCCTTGCATCCACTGATTTTTCAATCATAGATGCTAAGATATCACATAAGGGGATGACCAATGATATATTATGACATAGAATATCCAATTGGCAGGACAAAGCCTTGGTCATTTCCAGGGCTTCAGTTCTGAATTCATTTGCCTGGGGATATCCTTTAAATCGCTCTCTCTGATCTTTCATTGGTGCAATTTGTTCTTCTTTGGTTTCTTCTCCTACTCGCTCAATAACTGTAGTTTGCTCAATGCTTGAGACAACTCTAGTTGTTTATGGATGACTTGTTCATCAATCCTCTGCTTTTCATGTTTTAACTGCTCATTTAATTGTTCATTAAGCTGCCTCTGTTCCTTCAACTACTCTTCAAGCTGCTCTATTTTTTGTTGTTGTTCCGCCAATTGTGCCTCTAGCTGAATGATTACCTGGTCTCTTTTCCTTCAATAAATGACTAACCTATGAAACCTTATCTATTGTTGTTGTTGTACATGCTCTGGCATACTGACACAGTTTTGTTAAATCTTTGAATGGATTTACCTCTTCTCTCCATACCACATTCATCATTTCAATCTGAGGAGTCAAAAGAGGACTATGATCAATTTTCCTCTTCTTCCTCTGTCGTTTGACTATAGCCCTATGCTTAGGACTATAGAAGACATCTAGTGGTGGTATTTCTTCAATTTGAAGTACAATCTCCTCAGTGGTATTTTTAGGGATAATCTTTATGTCTTTCTGGAACTTGGGTGGGCCACTTGTTCCAACAATTGGAACTGTGTTGACTACTGATTTCTGCGTTGTAGATACTTCTGGTGTAGTGAAACCTTGGGATTTCTTGGGATTACTGATGATTGAATCAAACTGTTCCCATTCCTTAATTAACTTGGGATCAACATTAATATCAGTATGAAGGGGTTCACTAACTGTTACCTACTTCTGCTCCCTTTCTGGTGTCTTATCCTTCTTAGGAATCTTTTCAATTTCGGGAGTCTTCTCAGTAATTTTATCCTCACTATGGGCTTGAGGTTGTTCTATAGAGGTTGTATTCAATAAGTCTAAAGGAAGTGTTTCCAATCTCTGCTCCCTGAGCCTATAGAATTCTTCTAGTCCTTCTGCTCCTAATTTGATCTTGGCCATATATTTGACCTGAGAAAATACCTCTGAAGAAACAAACAAGTCATCGAAGCTATCTTCCTCATCATCAAATTTGGTGATTTTAGCCTAAGAGGTAACATTGTAGGCAACCTTTTTAGGATTGTACTGCCTTTTTGGGATAGTTGCAAGTTTTAACAGCTTTATTTTCTTGGCCTCCTTCTCTGCAAGTTTGAAATCATGAAAAGTAAAAGCACTGCATCGAAGAGGAAATGTCAGCCACATGTGCTTTTTAGAATCCCTAAGGGTCTTTGACATCCCTGCAACTGTTATTTGATGTGCTATTTCCCTGGACAGTAGTTTATCAAGGATGTACAGAGGAAGAACATGAGGGTTGGCAAGGCTGCCCAAAAGTCTTATATAGGTGAAGCTTTCTTCTCCAAACCAACTGCCAATTGCAATTAGGTCGACTGATGCTTCCTCAGATAACCTAGGAGTAGGCTTATTGAATATGGCATAATACAAAGGAAGAATAAAACCATGATAAATTCTATACAAAGGGTTATTATAATGGACTTTCCATAGCTCCTTATGATAGATGTGAATGGGATTGGGATCCTGTGGAGTCCATTTCCATCCAAGAATTGGGTATTTGGAATTAAAATAGATAGTGTCCATGATATAGGCACTCATGTAAAAGGGAGGTATCACCCGGGTAGATACAAACCTATTTTTTCTATATTCAAGTATCTCAGTGGCCATTTTATCAGAGAGAATATTTTCCCGGTCCATGATATAGCCATGAATTGCAGCCTCCATTAATGGGACCATATCTATAGAAAATTTAGCAGAATCATGGACTTCAAAGAGTCTACACATCATTGCACTAGCATAACAATAGGGAGAAGCCAATGAATCTACAGAGTACATACCCGATGTCTCATGTTTGTGCTTAGTCAGAAAATGCCTCCATTTCCTGATAGGGTCAGATTCAATGTCGTTCTTGTTGGCAAAAGCCTCCAAAAACACTTTGTTATACCGCTTCTCCAGCTGAGGTAAATGGTAAATTTGTCTAAGATCCTATGCTCTAAACGACTCGAACACTTTTCCATCGGCTGTAGAGAATGTCCTATTTGTGATCACAATGCTTTCAACAATACACCTAACCACATCATTATATGGCAAAACCTTGGTACGCGCTGCTATTCTATGTAGATATGAGCAGGCCAATTCCTTCAGAGTATTCTCTGATTTGCTTGTGGAATCTGCTGTAGCTTCTTCTTCGAGTTCTTCAGGTTGTTCCACTTCTAGCAAATTCTAGATACTCTGCTAAGATGCATTTCCTAAGCTGAGGTAGGTAGTATCTGATATCAACCCTTTCTTATTTGGTTCTAGTTCTTTGACTACGACATGGGCCTTGGTTTCTTCACCTTCTTTCCCATTTTCTCTGGATTCATTAGCTCAGAGTAGCTCTACACAAACAATGGAAAACGTAATAGATAAATATACCCATTCAAAGATAATATGAAATGAAAACAGTTATGGTAATTCACGCATGATAAACCAAATGTAATTAAGTATTACCACGGGCGAAATCCTCGAAGGATTCACCCTTAACTACAACATTAAAGACCATCATAACCACCAATCGTAGTTAATAAATGTAATAATTACCCATCGCATCACACATATGCTTAATGGTCCTTTTAAAATGTAACTTTTGATCCTCCCAATCAGCGATCAGTGATAAATCACAAATCGTGATCGGGAGGTTCATCGAGCAGGCTTAACGTTTTGGGCTGATAACCTCGATAGCGATAAAGCTAAGGAATATAATAAGGCGGAGGAATAATTGGCAGATTGTTTGATTTATTGCTTTATCGTTCATTATTCCTTTTAAGATTTACACCCACTAATAATACCTTTTGATGGTATTTCCTTTGAAATGTGTGCCTTACTTTATGATATCGCAATCTGGGAATTCAAAAGGGCTTTCGCTATGTGTTATGTGGTATGTGCGATCGTCGATTGTGATTACGTTATCGGATCAGAGTTTTTAGCATAGACCTTTTGGGATGCATCCTTGTTTATCTTTGCAATATGCGATCTTTAATTGCATTATTGCATCGGAGATTTGCTTATGAGGGCCTTTCAAAGAAGGATATATCATATTATATCACATTTTAACAAAAGGTTTTGGATATTAGTTCTATCGGGTCAGACCTTTTGAAAAGGATTTCCATGTGTTTATATAATTAAATCTAGGCATGTGATTATTATTGAATCATTGAATTCAACTAAGTCTTAAAAAGGGACTCATTTCTTTTTAAAGCTTTTATAAAAATTTTAGAAATGGGGGGTTGTTGTACAACACAACACCTTCTTGCATAAATTCCTTAAAAAAATGCTTCCCAAGAAGAAGGAAAACCATTTAAATTTGTAGTCACAAGCTTCGCATCATCCACTAAATCTCCAATAACTGCTAGTTGATGCTTGACATGATAAATCCCCATGAAGTAGGTAGAAACTGAATCTGATTTGTTCATCATTACATTTCTAGCTTGATTCCTTAGAGTTAGCTTCATGTTTCTCTTATAGCTTTCATATAATCTTGATAAATACATCAAACATTTCTTTTGACATCTTGAATTCTGATACATGAGGAATTAAGTGGCTTTTCAGTGAATATGAAAATATCCTCTTGGCCTTGATCACATTCTTCTTATTCTTTGTCTTGACCTCTTCCTCTTCTAGTTCTCGAAGGTCTTTCCTCACATAATCCAAGAGCTCATTCTCTTCTAGGATGAGAATTATTCTATGCTTCAATGATTTGAAATTGTCTACTCCACCTGGCCTATCTTCTACTCCGAGATTGGACACCATCTTGTAAATAGCAAACTAAATTAACTTATTTCCAATTATGGATTAATGTTTAACATTTACTTCACTTTAATAATTTTTTTGTTTTGTTTTATATGGTAGAAAATACCATGGGCCAATGATTTTCTAAAACCATGGACCTATAAACCAACAATTGTAAGAGAAAATTACAAAAGGTTGAGTTTTTAGTAATTAGACATATTTACCAAGAATTACTTCCCACCATAATTTATGGAATTCTTTGTATAAATTTAGGTAGGAGTAAAAAGTAAATATGCTGTTACATAGATATTATAACAAACCAAAAATTTAATAAGTATTTTTCCTTGTAATATCTTATTGTCATGATAATATGTTGAATTCTTTCTTATTTTTAGATCATGGTAATTATTGACTTATGATCAATAATTACACACTTGAAAAATTCTCAATTTTAATTTTGTTTTTATTGTTTTCACAATTGAGTAAACATTATTAGATTGATATAAGATATATGAGATATGTATCGATATTTGATTACAATTGAGAGCCTTGATATATATTATATATTATATATATATATATATATATATATATATAATATATATATATATTATATATATATATATATATATATAATATATATATATATATATAATTTATATTATATAGATATTATATATAGATATATTTTTATATCAGGCTCTCAATTGTAATCATATATCGATACATATCTCATATATCTTATAATCATATATATATATATTATAATATATATAATATATATATATATTTATTTTGTCTAGAAGGAATACCTCTACTTGCTATATTAAAACATCAACATTTATTTAAAAAACATATTTAAGGAGAATGCATATAAAAATTCAGAAAAACATATGAAAATTAATATAGCTTAACTGTTCAAAATGCATATATAAAAATTTAGAAAAACATATGAAAATTAATATAGCTTAACTATTCAAAATGTATATAAAACCAGCTTAGATCTAGCTTAACTCCGAATCTACCAAATTTCGAGAGGATCAAAGCCCTTTTCATTCCAAAAGCGGTTTGAATCTCAACAAATTTTATCCCTCTTGGTACTTGGTACATCTGAAGTTAACATGGATATAGGTTGGTTTAATTATTAATTATAATTATAAATATACTATTTCTTTTTAGTTTGATGTAATTTTATACCAGTAAACTATTTTATTAGTAGCTATAATTATTATTTTATTCTATTTTATTTTATTTTGTATTTTGATTGAGCACAAATTTTAAAAATTATAGCATCTCTACCATATTGGGTTAGAGAGGCATCTTGCTATCATTGATTTTTGAAAGTTAAAAAAAAATAATAATAAAATTAATTCAATTGTTTAAATGTAGATAAATCCCATTGAGCTTTGAGCTTTAAAAAAATAATATAACTATATATTAGAATAAATACAATTAACATGGAAAGATTATTATCAAAATAGATCGATAATTTTTTATATATTGTGTGGGAGTCAAGCTCTGATCATGCCCTAGGGTTTTGTCTTACTACTTTCCATGACAGTTTCAGGAGGGGATTTAGGAGCACCATCCTTTAGTGAAGTTATCGCTTGAAAAGGGAAGGAGAAGGAATACTCCTTTACCAAACTTACCTAATTCAATGCCTTCAAAAAGAAACCTACCAATAACTCAGAAAGGGAAGGGCAGGGAATTATTCAGACTCTCAGTCAACCAGTAAATCTTCTACCTCCTATGGGAAGCACACAAGTCAAAAACATGCACCCAACCCTTGCAAGCCAAAGACTAAGAAAATTCCAACTTTGGAAATAGAGGACCCAGATGTAGCAGCATACAGAGAATACATGCATAAGCACACAATCATTTGCAAATGTATGTGCTTTTGGCCTGCAGATAAAGCTTTACATTGGTTGATGCAAGAGAAATGGAAGCCGAAAGGAGGGATCAAGCTCCATAAGGATTGCATCTTTGAGGGAGGTCCCTATTTCTTAAAATTTGCAAGCCTCTACATGAGATTTTGGAAAGAGAACTTTACGCCATAGAAGGAGGATTTCATAAGAGTCCAAGATTAGATCATGCTCTACTCCTTGCCCATAAACTACTAGTCTCCATCATCCTAAAATGGATAAGGGATACGCTCAAAGAATATATCAAAATGTTAGAAGGCACTCGTGTTAGACGTTATGTATCCTACGCCCGGATATGTGCTTATTTGGATGTTTCACGTGGTCTCCCAAATTCCATTAAGCTAGTCTTCAGAGATGAAATCTAGAAACAAATCATATATTATGAACGCATCCCCTTAAGATGCCATAAATTCTAATAGCATCCCCATCTTGTCACAGACTGTCCTAAAAATGTCATTCAGACACCTAACTATCAAGCTCAATAGAAAACAAATGAGCAAGGCTTCATTAAGGTAGCCTATCAAAACAAGAACAACATAAAGTATCAAGGTAAATTAGACTTGCCAAGCCAAGCCAACAAGAACTGATTAGGAACACTTGGTGAAGAGCAGGAAAAGAAATAAGGAGATGGAATTGAAAGAGAAGTTGTTGTTTCTGAACAAACACTAGTCCTCTGATGGACTAGGGAAAGAATTGAGGCCCTCGATCATCTCAATATTCATCAAACAATAATTCTGAAGACATTGAAATGGAGTTGGAAGCCAACAATGACTTATCATAAGAAGGGTGATTGAAGAAGTATTAGGGGACATGGATCTCATACAAAATATGGAAATTTGGGACAAGAGAGGAGTGGAGGCCATCCCACAAGAATACCTGCAAGAAATAGAGAAGGCATATCTTTATAAAGAAGAGATAAATCAATAAACGACTAAGAAAAAATATGGAGCACTCACAAAGATAGGCATCAAGTCCCACATATTAGCAAAACCATACAATCCAAAAGGAGTAGGACAAAATTGCGGGAGGAATACTACCTATCAAATATTGTAGGAGTTGGGAGAAAGGATAAATAATGAAGGAAAGGTAAGGGCTCTAATCATAACTGAACAACATTCCCAATGGAGCTTATTTCTTGGAATATCAGAGGTTTGAATGGACCCACAAAGAGGATACTCCTAAAACATAAGATCATGGCAAGTAAACCTAAAATAATTTTCATCCAAGAGGCAAAAGTAGGTTTAGAATAAATCCCTTCCTTCCAAACCCAGTGTTGGAAGGGTTATGATAGTGTTGCTACTACTTCCATAGGTATAATAGATGACCAACTAATTCTATGGAATGAAAACCCATTAGTTCTCAAAACCTTTATTGAAGCCCCCATCATCCTATCTATGATCTTCCAAATCGTTCACATTTAAAAAACCCTATGTGTCTCAACAATTTATGAGCCTCATTAAAACAAGGAAAGAATAAACATGATAAATAACCTAGAAAGGATTCAAGAACCCCTTCCAAGCAATCATAGGATCATGAGAGGAGATTTTATTATGATTCTCAACTTATTGGAAAAGAGAGGAGGCCTAGGAAGACTGGATAGAGATGTACATGCCTTCAGAGCAACAATAGACTAGATGGAAATGGTTGATGTAGAGACTCAAAATGGTATCTACCCCTGGAACAAAAAAGGAGGGGGAGACATGAAAATTTCTTCCCTCCTAGATTGGTTCCTTATCTCATAAACCATAATCTTAAGCACCCAATAAATAGAGAGAAAAATCATCCCATTGGTAGCATGAGACCATTGGTTGATAGATCTTGAAATACACCCCATAGGAGCTCCTAAAAGGATACAATTTAGGTTTGAATATTTTTGGTTGGATCAAGCATAATTTCAAACAAAAATGGAGTGGTGACATGAGGATTTTCCCCTATAAGGATCCCTAATGTTCTACTTCCAGCAAAAAATGAAGCACATCAAGAATCATATTCGAAAATGGAATAAGGAGACCTTTAGGGATATCCTAAAGAAGAAAAAATCCCTAAAGAAGAAAATGAAAGAGCTCCAGAAACATATCATCCTCAAAAAGACCTCTGATTAGTCGAGACAAATGGAATTGGACCTACAAAAATAGTTGGAAACAAGAGCCAATCAAGAGGAGAAACTTTAGTAGCAAACATCAAGAGTGTAATGGCTAAAATGTGGGGAGTGTAATACAACACAAATTCACAAGTCCATGATCCAGAACAAAAGAGGAAATAGGATCCTCTCTCTCAAAATAGAGGAAGGCTCTACAATCCACTCCCATGAGGATATATCAGCTGAGCTCAACTTCTATTTTTGAAATCTCTTCACTGAACTGGTTCTAGATAGAGGGCCAACAATACAAAAAATTATTTAGAACATCAGAACAATGTTGACTGATGACCTATTGACGGTGCTAGACCCACCAACATTTAAGGGGTCTCCCTAATATATGGTCCCAGTTATACCTCAAACTATTTGGATAGGAGCCCTATTCAAAATATGGCCTCGCTATCAATTTCTTAAAGATTCTCCTTGGTCTAAATGTAAGAAAGAGAGAGGAATGAAAATGTTCCTTGGAAAAGAAAGTGAGTGTGCCTCGTGAACATTCGATTGTAATTGTGTCAAGGTTCTTCTATTGCCAAGGTAAAAAAGATAGCGAGCCTCTAATAGAGAGGTAATTGTACCACCCAAGTAGAGACACACATAACCAATAAGGTTCCATCTAACATCTAGCGAACAATCCAAAAAGATGCAATGGTCAATTGATGCAGGAGCATCCAGACTTAGCTAGCAATGTGAAAGTTTGTTCACATGTTGTGGCTAAACAAGTTGAATTTCATTGACCTGATTGGTCAAAAGTCAGTTTTACTGAGAGGGTTGGATCTCTCGAGAAATGAGTTGTACTTCATTATTGTAATAGTTAGAAATTGTCTTATTTTAGGTTCAAAGATAAGTTGTTAGCATAAGTGTGTGGTAGAGATAGGAATTAGAGATTTGTTGTTAGATTGATTAAAAATAGGGATTGAGTTGTTAGGCAAAGAATAGAGTGATATTCGATTGATAAAAATAAGGGAAAAAATGTAATGAAGAGAGGATTGAGTGGAGAAAGAATAGTGTGTGGATTGTATTTTGAAACATAGGTATTTTATTTGTGTGTTTGGGCCAAGGCCAAGACTCTGTAACTATTTTTGTTGTGAATAAATGATGTTGTGCATGTGATTAATTATCAATCCTGCGGAAATCCTTGTTATGCTTTCAGATTCTTTGTATTCGGGGCAAAGTGATTATTCCTTTGTTTTTTTTATGTTTCACACCTAAATCACGGGATTTATAGAGGTCGGAGGCTTTTTATAGAATTATTATTGGTTGATGCCGCTTTAATCCCAACCGTTGGATCACTGATATTGGATCAGCAAAGTTTATTTACATGGTTTTGATCCCGCAAGTGGAAATCCAGTTTACATTAAGAATCAGTGAAAAACATAAAGCAGATTCGAAATCCGGACTTGAAATATTATAGATGGAGGATTTTAACTTTATCGGGTCTGTGGATCTAAATCGCATCGCAACTCTGAAGTGGAAGGAGCCTGACAAGTGGACTTACGACTTACGATTGTGCAATTCCATCGTGACCGTTGGATCGTGTTGTGGCCACAACCACCACCCTATTAAAACATGCTTTGGTAGAAAATTTGAATGGGTCCCCTAGAAGTTTGATCTTTCACTTCTCCGAATGATCTGTTTTATCTCAGGGATTTTAACTCTATGCCGAGACAAATATTCAATTCTCAATGGTCAAGCCCCCCTGTATAAATCTCTGCAGCATGATTCATTTATAACCCAGTCTAGCCCTTCATTCATATCCTTCATCGGGACTCTTTCAATCCTCATAAATCTTCATGGTGCCCTATGCCCACACATATAAGCACCCCCCACTCTTTACTATGGATGCATATGGACTCAACCCTCAAAACCTTCCATTGCGTCCTTATTTCTATATCAATTCTTTGATAATAGAAATACTATACAACATGCATAACTTAGCCTTTCCGCTTATCACAATCAACACTGATGCACAATGCGCACCACGATACACCGGACCCGCCAGCATTATTAACCATAACACATATTTATTTCAAGTTCGGAACCCATCGCATATCGTAATCAGTAGAGTCCAAGGCTTGTACATAAGGCACACCACGATATACCAGACTTGCTAGGACTATTAAACATGGAATATATATTTTTCGAGTCCCGCCTACCGCTAATCAAAATCGACAATCAGCGAAAGTGAAGCCCATGTGATATGCTAAGGGGTGATGAGCGAACTCAGCAATAATTATACGCCTGCATGCATAATATTTGAAGTCTGGCCTTATGGTCTGGCCGCGGGTTTTCCCGTGTATTTCAATAAAGTGTTGTGGTCCGGGTTTTCAAAGGAAAGTCTTATATGGTGGATCCGCCTATGTTATTAACCATGGCACATATATATTTTGGGTCCAGCCTATCGCAAATCGCAATCGGCGGAACCCAAGGCTTATACATAAGGTGCGATGCGATAAGCGAACCTAATGGGATTATTAACCGCGACACATATATATTTCGGGTCCACTTCCCCAATCGCAGATCGTAGTCGGTAGAGTCTAGCGCTTATACATAAGGTGTGATACCATATGATGGACCTGAAGATAACTATAGATCCAGGTGTATAAGATTGAAGTCTGGCATTATGGTTCGGCCGCGGGTTTTCCTGTGTATTCGATAAAATGTTGTGGTCCGAGTTTTCAAAGGAAAATCCGATAGGGGTGATGTTGCATGTGAATGCTCGTTGCGATGTGCGATTACGACTCGATCGCAACACAACCTTGACTGAACCAGGGGCCAATTATTTCACACTTGTGCCTTTTGATTTCATTACGCCTTATCATTTTATAAAGTTTTAATGATCGGAAGAGTTGTTCTTAGGCATTTCTACCATATGTTTCATAATCATAAAGCTAATGTTAATTATCTCTGCGGGCGAGGAATAAAATACACATGAGCGGATCCAAAGAGTTCATATATGTAGGTGTGTTCTATTTAGATGTCCGGCTTTAGGCGTTCTCAGTCGGGTTTCCACACGTTGCCTGTGTATTTCGAAAATGAAGTTGTCCCGGGTTTCATCATGAAGAGATGACACGCAGTCATTCTCCTTTTCATTGGCATCTATTCATTTCCCCAGGAAATGAAGCGCTCTAGGAGTTATGCCCTTTGCGTGTCAATGGCTACACCAACTATTCCACGTCTGTATATTCTGATTTGTATATTGAAAAGCAAAGGGGAGGTGAAAAGTTAAAGGAAGACAGATGGTCATTTCCTTCGGCATAAGTATTACCTTTGGAGATGAGAGCAGGATGTTTTTTTGGGCAGAACAACTTTTGATTTATGGTGCTAATAAAGAAGACTGTTTGGGTCAAGAAGGAGCCTTTTGTTTCAGATTTATTTTCCTCTTCTTTCATGTGTTTAGAATTAGGGTGTTGTTGCTTGCATAAATACAAATATGTTTTGTTTTATGCATATTGATAACAGATAGTTCATGACTAGTATTGGCTATTCAAATATGATTTGTTACCATGGTTAATTCATGAATGGTTTCCGATTCGAAACTTTGTTAAACATCAGTTGCAAGTGTTATTTGTATTGAAAGGAATGTGTATTCCTATATGAGTAATTGGATTGAAATTAAGATTGAATACAACCTTGTTCATATGTGAAATAGTAATTGATTCATTTGGACTTGGAATCTATATGTGATGTTTAACCTCTTTTGTTATGCTCCTGCAGGATAGATTAGAATAGTTACGACTAGCATAAGTAGTAAGAAGTAGTGTAGATAGGATTTGATATATATAGGTTAGCTGTTTCTTTTGTTGATTTAATTGAAGTCTTCCTTCAGGAAGCAATCTTTCATCACCTATAAAAGTTTATGGGATCCTTTAAAATCCATTGGAGCTAGCCATCCCCAAATGAAAACAGATCTAATTGGGATCTATGACTGGGTTAGTTACCCTTGTTGGTATAGCCAAAATTCGCCATGTCAAAAAATTGGCGCTAAAAGGAGGGCCTGAACCGCCGTCCACAACTTTTTAGGATTTCATCTATAAATGCCGCGCATGGATTCAAAAAGATTAATGTATGGATCTTCAATATCGAAAAGATCATTCTGCCCATTTGGAAGAGCCTCATTTCAAAGAAACAGAGATCCCTCTCAGTCCCGTGTCTAGGTCACCCAAAGAAGAGAGAGACTGTGGGAGTATCCTATCACTCAAGAACAACCAGTCAGAGTGCTTACTTATGCCTACACTTGCTCCCTATCTTAGCTTCCCATCTTTCATTCTTTACCTCTGACAACTAAAAGAAAGCCAAGGATCCTTGCCATAAGCGAAGAGACATCTACATCCCATTCTCTTAAAGATACTGTGCTAGACACTTTGCAAAGTGTCAACACTCCTTGGGAAGAAATTCCTAAGGATCCCCCCTCTGAAGGTAATCCCTGGTTTGATTTGGGAAATCCTAACAAAGAACACCTTGAAGAAACCTTCAACCAGAACCTCCCTATCCATAATATGGCTAATGTTCCCCCTCCAGGTAGTAATCTGCCTCTACCACCCCCTCCAGGTGGGAATCAGCCTCCACCGCATCCTTTAGGTGGGAATCAACCCCCACCTCCTCTGGGAGCACTCCCTTCCTAGCTTGCACAAGATGCCATAGTGGTACTTGGGCAACAGCATGCCTTACCCAAGAATGCAGAAAGAGTATTGCCTAAATTCGACCCTGAGTGGGGAGACACTACTGATAATCATATTCACTCTTTCTTCCTAGCCATGCGCATGTTTGGGGTAGCCGATGAGGATGTAGTATGTCGCTTATTCCCTTTTAATTTTATTGGTGTAGCCTCCACATGGTACTTTAGCTTGAGAATAGGATTGATCACCTCATGGGGTGCCTTTTAGCAGGCCTTCTTAGACAGTTTTGGCGATGACAAAACACCCATGGCCTTAGTTTTAGAACTATCCCATTTAAAAATCGAAGCCAAAGAAACGGTCAAGGATTTTAACGTCCAGTTCAACACTTTGTTCAATAGAATCCCAGCTAACACTATACCTACTGATGAGGTGCTCATGGAATTCTACATCACTGCTCTCCCTGTCCCTATTGCAATGTGGGTCAAGAGAAGTAACACACAAACCTTATAAGGTGCTATCGATGAAACAATAAAATTTGAGAATGAAATGATCAGTCTCACAACATGTCATCATATGACTGAATGAAAGAAAGCCTCTTAGCCATCCAAGAAAAATAATGGGAGTGATAAAAAAGTGGCTGAGGTCAAAGAAAAGGACACCACAGACGTGGAAGGTTTGCATCAGATCATTAAGAAATTGACGAACACAGTCATCGATATGAAAAGGAATTCTAGAGAGAGTACAAGTTTGAATGGAGGAGATTATAACAATAGAAAACCCTTCAAACCTTTCTATCATAAGAAGACAAAAGGTGGTCATGGTCAACTTGTGTTGCCTGCTCCACCCAATGAAGGGAATTTAAATATGGAAGAGCTGGATCTTATCGGATCACTCCTTAACAAAGAAGAACCTATAGTAGAGCTGGAGCTAGAATAAGAAAATGAGGAGGAATACTAAGTAGAAGAGCCTGTGGACGAAGAATCTCAAATCAATGTACTATGGGATTTCAATACAAATGAAAATGATGACAACTAAGGAGATAGTACGGCAGAAATCCACAATAATGAAATCCACACATGAAGTAAAGGACCACTTGCAGGCGTAATGAGGCCTATAGACTAGACAAAGAAAGATGTTCGCCCTTTGAAGGCATCCACTCCTAAAGTTGTTATTGAGAAAGGTAGACCTAGTGGTGATTCCAAGAGTACTCCAGTTGTGAACTATCCACAGAAAGATAATACATCTCCAACTGCAACGAAGGCGAATCAAAATGGTCAACTCCCACCTAAGAATGGAAAAATAGGTATTTTTACTCTGCCCTAACCTGTTTATAACATTGATTACAACATTGTGGATGATCTTAAGAAATCTTGAGCTAATATGACATACTTTGATTTGTTAAAGTTAACGCAGCAAAGAGATCTCCTTTTGAAAGCTATGAATGAACAAAATTGCAAATCTCCCACCAATCCAAGTAGCCAAACAAATAAGTCAGCATCCTGACCTATTAGTACCCCCAGTACAGCCCAAACGCCATCAGCCATGGAAGCCACTCTATCAAAGATGAATCGAACCCCCCAAGATGTCAGTGCAGCCATGATAGGAAGCAAATCAAAATCCATGACTCCACCTTTCCTTATCACATTTGAAATCTTCAACATGAACATATACAATTGCTTGGTAGATTCCGTTGCCTCGTCCACTGTTATGCCTTATGCTGTTGCTAAAAGACTTCATGCAATACATGAGAAAACTGGAACTTGAATTATGCAACTGGACAAAATGAATGTTAAAGTAATTAATTGAAAGATGTGCTGATTTAGATGGCTGCCAAACCATAGTACACACAAGTCATTGACAAAGTGGTAGTCGACATACCTAAGGCTTATGGGATGCTGCTTAGTAGGGATTGGTTATCAAAACTGAATGGATATTTCTCGATTGATTGGTCCTATCTCTTGCTGCCTCAGACGGGAAAAGGTGATATGCTGAGAGTTGATCGAGAAAGATACATGAAGTATGTGGTGACAGAACTAAACAACCCCAATGAACCTGTAATTTTTACCAACTCTATCCTTGGGAATTATAGTTTCAATGTTTGTACCATCGAAACCTGTTTCGGACAATTCCATGTAGAGATAGTTGAAGAAACTGTGACAAACACACAATTGGAAGCTCTCCCGGTAATCCAACTGATGAATTATCCTGTATTACAGTAGATGATAGTCTAATTGCGTAAAAAGTAGTTCAATTGATGTAACATTAGATTCTATATTTTGGACACTCTACTTTGATGGCTCTAAGTGCTTTGAAGGTGCAGGTGCTAGGAGCATTCTCATTGACCCGCAAGGGAACCAACATCTGATGGCCAACTGGTTGGAGTTCACATCTACCAACAACACTGCAGAATACGAAGGGTTGTTGCAGGGCCTCAAGAAAGCCATTGATATGAAGGTAAAAATCTTAAAGTTTTTGGTGACTCACAGATAATTGTGGACCAGGTAAGGAAACAAATACACTACAATTCACCACACCTAGTAAGATATCAACATGAGATATGGAGCTTAATTAACAATTTTGATTATTTTAATATCACATATATACCTCGAGGCCAAAACCGAGATGCCAATCTGATGGCTAGTATGGCTTCAAAACTCTTGCCTGACCTTAGATTAAACAAGAATAAATATTATGTTGAATTAACTTTCAGACCATCTGTACTTCATAACATCTCAAGTTGGCAGGTATTCGAAGGTGACAGGCAAATCCTTGAGTTCCTGCATCGTGAGGAGACATTAAAAAATGCACTCATTGATGAAAACAAGAATGTCAGGCTTATGAATGAGAGTGAAGATGAGGAAAAAGATTAGTCCAATATAATTCCCAAATCAGTTGTCAAGATGGAGCACTTGTATGACCTGCATGATAAATTTAAGAAGCTGACTAGCTGTAAAACACATATTTCATCCATGAAGTATGAATCGATCAACCTTGGAACCAAGGAAGACCAAAAAATTGTTAATTTGGGCTTGGGGTGCTCTCCACAAGAAAAGGCTACATTTGTTAAGCTGTTTAAATAGTACAAGGATGTCTTTGCATGGACATATGGCGACTTAAAAACCTTCGATACGAGCATTATGCAGCATGTAATTCCTTTGGAAAAGGAGGCTAAGCGCTACCAAAAAAAGCTCCATAAGATGCATCCGAGCCTAAAACCGTTGGTGAAGAAAGAATTAAAGAAAATGTTGGATGCTAAAATCATTTTTTCGGTCATACACACTCGCTGGGTAGCCAATCTTGTGCCAATAAGAAAGAAAAATGGAGACATCAGGCTATGTATCGATTTCAAAAAGCTGAACAAAGCATCGCAGAAAGATAATTATCCTGTCCCTTCTATGGAACACATTATTCAGTGTGTTTCTGGGTCTGAAATGTTGTCCCTATTAGATGGATTTTCAGGATATAATCAAGTGTTGGTATCTAATGGGGATCAACTTAAGACAACCTTCAATGCTAAATGGGGCACCTACGCATATTGTAAAATGCCTTTTGGACTTATTAATGTGGGCGCCACATTCCAAAGAGCTATGGACATAGCTTTTCGAGGATTGATTAACATATCAGTAGTAGTGTAAATGGATGACATTACTATGTATTCATATCACAAAAGGGATCATATTTATCACCTGAAACAGATTTTCAAAAGATGCCGAAGATATGGAATCTCGTTGAATCCCAAGAATAGTGTCTTCGCAGTTACAGAAGGGAAACTACTGGGTCATATCCTCTCTAAAGAAGGGATTGTTATTGATCCTGAAAGAATAGATACCATCATGAGAATACAACCACCTACCAATAAAAGGGAAATGCAATCTTTCTTCGAGAAGATTAATTTCGTTAGGAAATTTGTCTCAGGTTTCACAGAAATAGTGCATCCCATGTAGCTAATGATGAAGAAAGACGTTGTGTATAAGTGGAGCGATGAAGCTAAGAAATCATTTTAGCGAATTAAGGAGGCCATCACAAAAGCTTCTGCATTGGTCAGCCCCAATTTCGACAAGGAATTCTTCTTGTACACTTTTTCTTCTGATGTTTCATATGCCGCAATCCTCACTCAAAAAAATGACGATGGAAACAAAGTCCCCATTTCTTATATGAGCTCTAATCTTTAGGGAGAAGAACTGAACTACCCATGTGATTCAGGAAAGTGTTCCCTCTGCGGACAGAGGCAACCCCTCTAGCCCTAGAGTGGGTCTAGTCACAAACAAG
Organism: Pinus taeda; assembly: GCA_000404065.3. Classification (NCBI taxonomy): domain Eukaryota; kingdom Viridiplantae; phylum Streptophyta; class Pinopsida; order Pinales; family Pinaceae; genus Pinus; species Pinus taeda. The sequence goes on from APFE030711133.1 coordinate 158,261, forward strand.
GACAAATCAACAACAACTTTCCTTAAACAGTTCAAGTTAGAGGCCTACCTCAACCGATGGTCGATGGAGTTCCGTTGCACTACTCCAATTCCGCTTCCTTTTCCTCAACGAGTGATCAACCTGAAACAAAGCAAAGGAAATACAACAAAGCACGTAACTGGATACAACAATGAACTATTTACTCACAAAGTCAAGAAGTCATGAGCTATCAAGTACATTACATACAAGACATAGGAAAACATCATTGATTGCATTAATAATAAAATAAGAGTCAGCTTACAACCAAAGTCTTGATGTCACAAGCCTTCTCAGAAAAGAGTCCAGTCAGCATGTTCTTCAAGCATTAACTCTTTGAAGATGGATCTCCCAACATACAAGGGTTCTCTCACTCATAAGCCTCACACAAGATCAAGGGAACCTTACAACCTTCCACAAACTATCAACAATTCCACACTTATCACACTCACACCAGCTATCTAGCAAACTCACAAAGCACTCACAGCACTGATCAACTAGCCAACTATCAAACTGTCCAACTAGAAATGCATAGCAATGGTGAGAGTTTAAATAGGAGAAGGAGTCTCCATGAAAGGTGGAAAGGAGAGCTTATCATCAAGGAAGGTAGCACAATTGATGGAACTTCCACACCAGGGAAGGAAGGGCGACATAAACAAGGCCAACAACTAGGTTTGGAGTCATCTGGAAGGTCGACTGTTGGAACAATTCGCCCAATCTGGATCATCGCAGGCACAGAACTGATCTTCAGTGCTGACATCACAAGTTATCAGTGCAGATAGTCAGATCATCGCTGAAGGGACCACAAGGACTTGCGCTGATGCATAAAATCGAGCCATCGTGGGAATCGCGTGTACTTTCGCGCTGGTAGCGCAAATGGACAATTCATCAACGCCTATCAGTGTGTTTATACAGCCAAAAGTTGTGATGAGGAAGTAAACTTTGGAAAAGTGGGTCAATTGGCAGCACAGGGAAGCATTTGTCTGTCATAAGCATGTTTGACTTGGACACATGGCACAGTGAGAAGACCAGGAGTGAAAGAGGTGATAAATTACTGTGTAATAGATGCCCCCTAAAGTATGAAGCCCGAGAGAGTGGGAGGAGTGAAATTCTTTACAAAACAACTGAGCTGGAACACCATCTGGAAGAACCTGTGCACAAGTCGAACTGATATCTCTGAAGTACATGTAGTCTAGGCATGGGCGCAGCCGTCTAAAAGACATACGGAAAAAGGTCTCTGGTATGGATGCAGCCACCTATCTAATGAGACCATGATAATGATAAATGTATGGTCGCAGCCATCCATGAAGACTCAGGTATGGTCGCAGCCATCCATCAATGAGTCATGTAATCATGAACCAATCCACACAGCCCGTGCGTATGTGATTTGAGCCTGGGGTCTTGAACCCAACCGACCAATAGTACAAATTCTATCATGTGAATGGAGGTGTCGAAGTCGAGCATGAGAGAAAGTCGCTTGATTACCAGTTAGTGATGGAAACCGTTAACAAGCGTGAGAGAAACCACCAATGATGACAATGGCTCTCAAGGTATTGTCCAGTATAGTACATGAAGTGTGAAGAATGAGCTGAAGTCAAACACTCGTGGAATCACCCGATCAGTGACCAATGATGCAAATCGACCGTCAGGTGCGAAGAACTTTCCATTGAGGCATGCAAGCTCTAAGGTACCAAAAGGGATCTCTAGGTCAATCTCCTGGATAATGAGCTGATGTCGACAGGAGACGATCCGTCGCAGGAGGGCCATAATGTTTCCCCCATCAATGACATGAGATAAAGAAAAAGTGGTAGATGGTGCAACAAAGTATCAGAGAAGGAGACAAAGGTGTAAACTACAAAAGGATTATACTCTTGAGCATGTCGGCAACACAAATCTGGAGGGTGGCAGCACTCAGGTACCAAAGGATCAGAGGCTTGATGACAACGGCATGAATCAGATGGAATGAGGCTAAATGACAACCCAAACCAATGGAAGGCCAAATGACGATGTATGGATGTCCCAACTCGACAAGAAGCAGAAGTGTCGATGTTCAAGAGTGACTCGCTGCCATAGACAATCAACGAAAAACCTGTTATTGAGTCCAGCCTAGTAATAGTTTAACGAGCCCTAGGGAGGAAAAGCTCGAGTCTCGTCATGGTGATGAGTCCAATGTCATCAGGGTTTAACGAGTCTGACATAGGCAAAACTCGGAGTCTTTTTCATGTTTAGGGAGTTTGAAAAAGACACGAAAAAGAAAACTCTAGGGGGGTCCTTTTTTGTAAAGTTGTGTCTCTCAAGCTCGAAAAAGTCTAAAACAATACTCGAAAGAACAGCTCAACCATTACGATCGAGGAGTACCTTTCATAATCAGTGACTTTGATCTGAAAAATTAAAAAAGCGACCGAAATCACATGGTTTCATAACCATTAACGAGCCTGAAATGACAAAGGCCCGACAATCTTTTCTCATTTAACGGTCAAAAAAGAGCTTAAAGGCGACCACCTCTTGTTTACTTTTAATGAGTCGAGAGGGATAAATCGACTATATTTTCATGTTTTGAGTCAGAAAAGGGCTTAAAGACGACTTTAGGGATCAAGTGGAACTCCATCACTTGTAGATCATTGTCACTGTTTATGCACTGTAGAGCGTTTTGGAGCACCGAAGTTGGCAAGGTCATTCCGGCCCGTTCGTCCACCGTTTGTCCCGAAACTTCTTCCAGGTAGGTATATTTCATCTTACGCTTCAATTCAATGTGTTTTTTTATTGAATTTGACCATGGGATGTGTTAGTTTAAGCGGTTTTTCCAAAACGAATTCCGCTCTCGGTCATCGCGGGTTTCACCTTCGGGTCTACGATGACCGATAAAAATTGACACAGACCACGACCCGATCATCGCGGAAAAGTGATGTACTTCCGCGATGATCAGGAGAAATTAACATTAGTGCGCCATGGTCATCACGTCTATTTTACGAACAGCCGCGATGATACCGCACGACTATTTTTTTAGAAAAACAATGTTTAAATTTTTGCAACAAGGGCGCTAATGGAATTTCTTCATCATGTAGGTTATAATGGCATTCGTCTAGCAAGAACGAATGCACAATGATAATGATATCCAATCTTTCGCCAACGTGGGGTGCCGAAACGCATTGCGGGCATGCGGGTTACTCAAATTCTTCCTTACTCTTCACCTCCGGTCATAGCCTGATTTGCTGGAGCTATTGATCCGGGCCTGGAATCCTACAGATGAGAGATTCATTATCCGAGGCTGGGAGATTGAATTTGACGCGACATATATCTATTTTTTGACTGGGCTATCACGTGTGGGTGTGAAGCCGATCTTGGAGGGGCAATGTCCTGGGGACGAATCACTAGAGACCCTCATAGCTTGGGTGTGCCCAGGGGCACGAAAAACGAAGAGCGGGAAGGTGGAAATCTTGACAGTGAACGACGTGATTCTTTGAGCCATGTTATTCATGGTGACATGGGTAGCGCGCTCCCAAGCCCAACATGAGGCTTCGAAGACCCATCTCCGGCTGGCTCTCGAATGTCTCGACCCAACGATGTTTAACTGGGTAGACACGGTGACGGCAAAAATGAAAAGGCAGCTTACCAGATGTTGTCAAGGGGAGACAAAACAGTTTGGCTACGGTTCCATCTTAGTCTTGCTCATGTTGGAGCAGGTTTCGGCACTGCAGCTTCAGGATATGGATTTAGACGCGCCCAGACCATGTGAGACCAGAGCTACACGGTGGGCGCATGTCATGCCACGAGGAGGTGGTGGGTGACCAGTATCGTGGGGGATACTACTTCGAGAGTGGTTGGAACGTCGGATGATCTTTGTCGAGGATTGCTGTATGCTGGCATGGACTTCCGCAGAGAGCCTGACATGCAGCTGCCCGATGGCGAGCAGTGGGATAATGGTGGTAAGACACTTGATCACACATTTTTTGCATTTTATTTTTTATGACGCTTTTTTATTGTTTCCATGTATATGTCCTAATGATGAACACTGTGGAATTGTAGATGTAGGACCAGTGAGACCCGTTGGGTTGGATCTGGAGGCACGGAGGGATGCGCAGGGCATTGCAGGACTAGCCATGGCTCCCCCGACGGATGACGAGGTGGAGACGATGGCCGGAAACCTTGAGGGACTGATGACGGGGATCCCTGACTACCAGGGGGTCGAGTAGGTCCCCGTAGCACTACAGATCCATACAGTTGGGGTGAGACCCTGGATACACCGCCTGTTGAGGCGAGTAGCATGGGAAGCATTGTGCTATAGGGAGCACAACCCACCACAGTAGATGACTAGGTCTATTTTTTGTTGATGATTCTTTTGAGAGACATGTGTCCCAGATGTACGGAGAGCACAGACTCTACTTGGACATATACACCTATTTTTTGAGTGCCTCGGTGCGCCACACAATATATATATATATATATATATATACCTATACATATTCCTATGGTTTATTGTGTTTTTTATGCTTCTATTTGATGTTTTGATTACATGTTATGCAAATGTCTATCTAATACATAATTGGAAATTGCATCAGTTAATGTATTTAATCGTCTTGGAATGTGTTGATATGTGATGAAATCAAAATTCCTTTCCAACAATTTAACACGTAGATATAGCCTTAGAATCCGATGGTTTCTGACGGAATAACGCCCATTGAGTTGGTGGACGACAAGCTGAGAATCCAGGTTCACCACCAATGTTCGAATACCAAGATTAATCGCCTTGGCTAGTAACTCAATAACTGCGCTATACTCAGCCACATTGTTTGTGGTACAACCTAGATAAACACCTTGAAGGTCCACTAGCTCACCATGAGGATCGTAGATCACCCATGCCGCAGAAGACAGGTTGCGCGTACTACGGGAGGCACCATCAGCGAAACCAACGTAAGGCGCACCAGACATCTGCACAAGAAGCAAAAGGACACAATAAGCAGTAATCACGCTGACACACCAAGCCAAAAACATGAAAACATGCACACACAACACACCTGCTAAAACACACGTATGTACAAATCAGAGTGCCTGGAATTCATGCATAATACTTTTTCAAGTAAAGCCCATTTCGGGGCTTATCCAAAGGGTTCCCTTCATAATCAATCAGCTCATAGGCCCCTTTCTACAAAACTCTCTTTACAATATAAGGCCCGTGCCACATGGGTTCAAATTTGCCTGCCCCCAGCTTATCATTGGCCTGATCATAGAGCAGGACTAAATCTCCCTCAACAAAAGAACGAGGATGAACAGTATGATCGAAGTGAGTTTTCACTCTCTTCTTCTATGCTTCGATAGCTAGAGAGGCTAGTTGACGAGTCTCGTCTAGCCGTTCTAGGTAAAGAGGGCATTCCTCTATCGGAGTAGTGTTGGGGAGTAATTCGACGGCTAATTTTAAAGAAGGGATATCGCACTCGATGGGAAGGGTAACCTCTAGTCCATAAACCAATTGGAAGGGAGTGAAACCGGTGGCATCCTTCACAGAGGTTTGGTAGGCCCACAAGGCAAAGAACAACATCAAGTTCCAGTTGGACTTGTGCATGCCAATGGTTCGTTGAAGCATCGTAACTAGAACCTTGTTGACGGCTTCCACTTGGCCATTGGCTTGAGGATAGTATGGAGTCGAGCTATCGTGCCACAAGCCTAACTGGGTTGTAAGCTCAGTCATCATATCATTACGGAAATGCTTGCCGTGATCGGTGACGATGGCCTGAGGGACTCCGAACCATGAGATGACATGATTAAACAAGAACTGCACCGTTGTGTGACCGTCTTTAGATAGTGTGGGCATCGCCTTAACCCATTTTGTGAAGTAATCAACGGCAATGATGTTATACCCGTGCCCCCCGGTCGAGCAAGGGTTACAGGTCATATAATCAATGCCCCATTTTGCAAAAGGGCCGACGGTAACAACGGGGTACAGTGGAGCGGGAGGCGCACACATCTTCCGCTGGTAGATTTAGCACTTGTGACAAGAGCGGACGGCAAGAATGTAGTCCTTAAAGATGGAGGGACAAAAGTAACTGGCACGGAGGATCTTTTGAGCAGTAGCATATCCGGACATGTGACCACCACAGGCACCAAAATGGTAGTCATTTAAAACTCGCTCAGCTTCCTTGAGCGTTAAACATCGGCGGAGAACAGAGTCAGCGCCGAGCCAGTACAAGGTGTCCCCAATAATACAATAGGGCTGAGATTGATGGCAAATCCGTCATCAAGCATCCTTAGATATCTCAGGACGAAAAGAGGATGTCTGTAGATAGACAATGATATCCCCATACCAGGGATTGAGGGTGCTGATTAAGAAGAGGGTTTCGTTCGGAATATGGTCCTCTAACCGAGAGGGCGCAGTAAGAGATGGTAAAGAGCACAACAATTCAGCAAAGATGAGGGATTTCTTGGACTTGGCAGTAGTGAATTCCAAGTCAAACTCTTGGAGGATAACAATCCACTTCGAGTACTTTCCCCCCAGTAGCTGACGTGACAGGATGTACGTCATTGGGTTGCAATCAGAAACCACTGTCGTAGTGTGCAATAAGATATAATGGCGGAAACGTTGGATGGCACAAACGGTGGCCAATGCCAACTTCTTGACGTGAGCGTATTGAGATTCTGTATCTAATAGATTGTGGCTGAGATAATAAATGACGTGCTCAGTGTCATCGTCATCATCTTGAACGAAAACCATGCCAATAGTGGTATCGGCAGTGGCCAAATACAGAGTGTAGTCGCGATGATAATCAGGAGGACACAACAATGGAGCTGAAACAAGGAGAGCCTTGAGGTGCTCGAAGGACTCTTGAGCAGCAGCATCCCAACGAAAAGGGGTGTCCTGCTTTAGTAACCGTGTAAAACCTTTGGCCACTTTGGCATAGTTCAGAATGAAGCGTCGTCAAAAATTCACTTTGCCCTACAAGCTCTGCAATTGCTGCAAAGAAGCAAGGGGAGGAAGATTCAGAATGGCCTCGACCTTAAGGGGGTCCAAACAGATGCCCTCTTGGGAGATGATGAATCCGAGAAGTCTTCCAGATTCTACGCAGAAGACACACTTATGTGGATTGAGCCGGATGCGGTAGTGTCGATAGCAGAGAAAGATTTCGCGAAGGTGGGTGGGATGGTCCTAGTGTTTAGCAGAATGAGCAGGTAGATCATCCAGGTAAGGCTGCACGATGTGTTGAATGTCATGGAATGCATAGGACATCGCGCGTTGGAAGGTAGCACTGGCGTTCTTCAAACCGAAAGGGAGCTTTTTGTAGGCGAAAGTGCCCCACGGACAGATAAAGGCGGTCTTGTGCTGATCGGCAGGCGCGATATTAATCTGGTTATAACCAGAAAAACCGTCCATGAATGAATACATTTCACTCCCGGCACACTCATCAATGAGCTGGTCAATGAAGGGTGTGGGGTAATTATCCTTGGGACAGGCTTGATTAATATCACAGTAATCAACACAGACCCTGATGGTGCCTTGCTTTTTATTCACAGGGACAATATTGGAAACCAAATCTGTGAGTGGGATGGGGTAGATAAAACCAGCCTTAAGAAGCTTTTCAACTTCTTCTTTAATGGTTGCAGCCTTTCGCGGGTGCACGGGGCGTAAATGCTATCAGACAGGCTTAGCTCCCAGATACGTGGGTATCTCATGCACCACGATACTTGGGTCGATGCTGGGCATTTCTTCATAAGACCAAGCAAACACATCACGAAATTTGCGAAAAAGACCAGTATAGAGCTGAATCTCCTTAGAAGTACAAGTTATTCCAACTTGGATATGCTCGACAATCCTTGGTTTAACAGAGATGTCGATCAACTGGGTTTGTGTGATGTTTCCCATGTTCCTTTCAGAGGACACTTGATAAACTTTAACTGGTATCTGAAGGGGTTGTGAGGGGAGACAAGAAGCAAACCGCTTGAGACAGGAAAGCATTTCTCGATGGGCAGGGAGGAAGGAAGAACGATGGTGGAGATTGGACCAAGGGGGTTCCTCGAGAGACATGGTCTCGATAATGGCTTCATCAAAAGGAAATATTTCCTTTAAAGTATTCGAAGAAGCATACTCTCCAAGCCAAGGGGAATGAGCATATGAGTCAAGAGCTCTACTCAAAGGAGTAGATTTAGGGGGGGGGGGAGCCGATACAGAAACAATTTCAACATAGTTGAGCTCGGCAGGACTTAGCGGCATCTCATCGCCCCACAATTCTATCTGGTTAGTGCGGGGAAGAACCCAAGGATCAGAACAAACGGAGATCATATTAATAGGAGCGACGGTCGGAGGTGGGAGTGAAAAGACACCCATGAGGGCAAGATCTTTAAAGAGTCCAGCTCCCATGCTCTCTAATGGAATGGAGGTATGCTCCACAAAAGGAACGCTGCCTTTGGAAGAGGAGGCGAAGAAAGACAGCTGGTCTACTGTGACAATCTTCCCTTAATGAGGGAAACGAATGACACAAAATAGATATGAAGGCACGGCTTGCATGGCATATGTCCAGCTTCGGCCCAAAAGGAGGTTGTAAGTTGGATTAGCATCAATGACTTCAACCTCCACTTCGACCGTCTTTCCTTCCAAAGTAATCGACAAACATTGGAGTATACCATAAGGGCGAGACTCTCTCCCATCAAAGGCTTCCAAGGTCGTCGGAGACTAACTCAGAGTCGTAGAACCAATAGCCTTCCAACAAGTAACAGAAATGATGCAAGTTAAAGCGCCCTCATCAATGACCGTACGATGAATTGTTTTAGAGTTGATGATGACCTGGATAAGGAAGACAATCTGGTGAGGCAGTCTTGGTACATGGCTTTCGAGATCAAAAGTGACCAGATCCGAGTCGGCCGGGTCGATGCCACCGATAGCTAATAGCGAAGACTTCCTCTGGGAGGGGCAACTCTGGAGAACTTCTAGAGCGGACATAGCTGACGGAGCGTGGGCTAAGTCCTTAATGATGCTGTAGTGCTGAGCAACACGAGCATTAGGGTTGTAAGAAGATTTCTTGAGTACACATTTAGGAGGGGGTCGGATAGGCGTCTCAGTGCTAGGTCTTTCGATATGGAGTGGACCAAAACTGGATGGAGGAGCGCTAGAGGGGACCTCAGGCTCTTTCCTGGCAGGCGACGGATATTCTTTGCTCGAGTGCTAATGTGAACGGGGATCGTCCCAGCCATGAACACTTGAGAACCAAAGGGAGAGGAAGATTGGGATGGGTCAGTCACCATTTGCGTTTGCTGCGAGGGGAAAGGTTCTTTCAGCACCGCAGGAGTCCCAGGAGCACCTTTCAACAAGTGACTAACTTCAAACCACCTAGGGCAGTCTTTGGTATAGTGATCCTCATCACAGATAAGACAACGATACTTGGGCTTGCATTTGGTTCCTTCCTTGGGCGGAGGTTTAGGGGAATCGTGCTTGGGTTGATGAGCTTTATTTTTCCCTTTTCCCTTCTTTTTCCCTTTTGAGGCTTTATCTGCCATTTTGGACTAGACGACGTTAACCTCGGAAGTATTTCCAGAATTAGACAGATCCTGAGAAGAATTTTCAATTCGAAGCATTCAACTTTTGCTTCCCAGGGTTTGTGGAATATTTCTTAGAGGACGGATTTACAGAACCAATGACACCATCAACGGATGGCTTTGGCGGTGCTTTGGAAGTTCCGGGCCTTGGGGCATGAGGCAAATAATCATATAACGTACTGGACTAGGAGTAGACCAAGTCAAGGTACTGAGCATGCGCAATAGCCTGCTCTTCAGTTACACATGCTCCCATAGCAATGTCCCGTGCGATTGGAGGGACAAATGAGGTCGTAAACCGATTGGTCAAGAGCTGATCAGGAATCCAAAACTTAATCAAACGACGACGCTGTCTCCACTCATGGATGTGATTGGAGATGTGCATGGTCGTATCCTGTTTAAGGGATGTGAGGAGATGTGTGCCCGTCTCATACCGAATCGACAACTGCAAATGAGTTAAAAATGCCATTGCCAACGAGTTAAAATCTTGAAGGGATCCGTGAGCTAGCTCAGTATACCACTTAGCAGCAGAGCCAGTGAGGGTCCTTTGAAAAAGGCAGAGCTGGATTGAGTGGTCAAGCCACGAATTTGACGAACACCATAGATGATAAGTCATAACATGGGCTTGGGGATCTTCTCCAGCTTTTCCATCGAATTTGGGAGAATCACCGGGAATCTTAGTTGGAACTGGGGGCCAATACGGATTGTGGAGAATAGGATCATTGGTTAGTTTGGACACATCCAGTAGCTCCAACATTGCTAAGAAGGGTAACTGAGGATTAAAGGACATTTGTGGCCGCGGGAAAGAGGTAGCACCAGGGTTCCATCCAGTCATTGGTTGCCCCCATTGATTTTGTCCAGACGGACCTGGCCCATAAGGGTTCTGTCCATAGGGATTTTGTCCATAGGGATTATAGTTATAACTGGACGGCTGACCCTGGATCTGCCCCCCAGCATTCCATTGGTTACCAACTTGACCTACAAGAGCAACATACGGTTGCTGGTAATTCTGATAAGGACTCACCTGCATCTGTTGATAATTTTGATAAGGGGCGAATTGAGCTTGCCCCTAGGATTACTGGAAACCATAAGGTTGTTGGGCTCCATACTGAGCCTAGGGGCCAGGCTGCATTTGATAAGCAGGTTGAAGTTGAGATCCACCTTGCATTTGAAGACCAGCTTGAGTCTGGAGCCTAGTATGGGGCTGAAAATCGGGTTGAGCTTGAGAAGCAACAACCATTTACATGCCCAGTTGAGAAGGCCCAGAGAGATGTCCTTGAGAGGATTGGGGTTGAGCCACTTGGCCAGAAGGTTGACCTAGTTGAGATTGAGTTTGGCCCATTTGCCCAGAAGGTTGACCCTGCTGTGTAGTGGGTTGTCCTTGCACAACTAAGGGCTGTCCTGATGGACTGGATGGCTGAGCGGACTGGACAGTTGGTTGACCTGATTGGATTTGAGATTGACCAACTTGCCCAGAAGGTTGACCAGACTGGGCAGTGGGTTGACCTTGCTGTACGTAAGGCTGACCACCCTGCCCAGATGGTTGACCAGACTGGGCAGTGGGTTGGCCTTGCTGTACGTAAGGCTGACCACCCTGCCTAGTAGGGTATCCCTGCTGGACCCTAGGTTGTCCTTGTTGCATATAAGGTTGTCCTGGATTTCCAGAGGGTTGCCCAGAAGGGTATCCCTGCTGGACCCTAGGTTGTCCTTGTTGCATATAGGGTTGTCCTGGATTTCCAGAGGGTTGCCCGAGATAAGTAAAAGATGAAATACCATAGACCGAAGGTTGTCCCTGGAAGGGTTGTCCTTGTTGGTCTCCAGGTTGCCCTGGATAAGATTATCTATAATATTACTGCCCATAAGGAGGCTGCGTGTAAGACGGCTGACCTTGATAAGGTGGTCCTTCAAGATTCGCAGGGGGTACCTGGCCACCACCGTAACCAGAGGTACCCCAAGTAACAGCTAACGAGACTGAGACCTCAACCATAGGCTGAGATGGCAAGGGACCGGTAAGATAAAGATGATGCCCTACGGGATCATAGTAATGGAGTGGACCTTGCCAGCCCAGATTCTGGACAGCTTGCAAATACTGATCGTATGCCCACCCTACTGGAATGGAACTAGAAGAAGGTGGGGCACTAAGCATAGGATCGACAACTCCAGATGTAGGTACCGATGGGCCACTAGTTACCGAACTAGGGGACAATCCAGCAACAGTGGTCACAACCGAGGATGCAGTGACGACATCAACAGCAGGCACTGAAGAAGCTACACAGACAGTTGGAATAGTCAGGACTGAAGTGACAGATGCATTGTGAATCTGAGTAATAAAATACCCCGAAGTCGGAGTGATTTTGTAATCCCACATAGAACCCATAAAGGAGGTCCTAGAACCAATAACATCCCTCAAAGCCCTATAGCGTAAGGGCAACGTGACACCGAGAGGGGCGACACTGAAGGGTGGAACCTCTGCTGAGATAGGAATTTCACCGCTCATTACAATGGATGCTTCACTCGCAATGGGGGATGTGTCATCCATGTCAGAGGAAGACATTGGGACCAAAACACTAGGAGGAGTAATAGGAATATCCTCTTCGGAAGGCTCCCAAACGGGGTTCCAATGGATATTGTAAAAGTCATCTTCTGGAGTGCGAGATTTTAGCAGTTGGATACTTGGAATAACAGGGAGAGTACCACTACCAACTGGTGTCTCAGGAGCAACAGAAGAAGGAGACCCTTGGTCACTTGGAATAGGAGACGGGATCGATGATTCTGCCAGGATGATTCGATTAAAAAAATCCTAGGAAAACTAATGAGAAAGGACCCTACTCAAGCTAACGCAAACAAGATCTAACAGGGTAAATGTGAACGTGGCCGAATAAATTTTAAGACACAAGGACACAACTTGACCTTTGCATCTTTAAAGAGTCGAGAAAAGGACCAAAAGATGACTCTAGTCACCTTCAAATGTTTAATGAGCCTGAAGTGACAAGTTCTCAAAAGAACATTTTCCTTTAGGGAGTTTGAAAAGGAGCAAAAGTGACTACTTTGGAGAACTAGGAAAAAGGTTTACTAGACAATCCATAAAACTGCATATACACCTTGGCAATCGTATGAGAACCAAGGACTTTCCATACGGTAGTCAATCTTCCCGAATGCTGTGTTCGGTGCATTATAGCTTGTAAGGTGGCAGACACGGCTTCCTATGGATAAAGGATGATAACCTAGTGGGGTCTCCCCATATACTCGACGGTACGTGGGAGCACAAGTCCATACTAGACCACTATTGAGTCACAAAAGGAGGAATCACCCAACCTTGAGTGGTAACAAAAGTGACTAGGTTTAACGACACCGGAGCACGTCTCTATCCTAGACCTCTAAATAATGTGTGTTATGTTCCAATGCATTGTTAGATTCATTCAGTTCATTTTAGAGTTTATCTCGGATTATGTTTCAGTTTTCAGGCCTTACCATATGTATATAATAAATCCTAGGATGCAGCTAGAATGCATGAAAAATCCTTTTTCTTCAATGGACACCTACTTATGAGAGGGTAGAGAGATCATTTCCAATCCAAGAAAACCAAGACAACAACAGTAGTCATTCAATGCATACAAACACCAATTCCTAAAGTGCACGGATGCTACTAATGAGATATTTTATCATTCACTTTCCAATATGCAAACTTGAAATGCAAATTTACTTTCACTTTCGCACTAAATGAATGCAAACTTTTTGATTTTGATGCCTTTAAGTCTAGAAGAAACAAACAAGCAACAAGCAAGTGTGGAAAAGCCGAGTTGATCCAAACAATTGTGATCTATGCTTGGTAGTGAAAAGTAATCAAATCAATGCCAAAATTGGTTCAATAACATTCGCTAAACAATCAACCAAAAAACAGGCTAAAGGGAAGGCTCAATCAAAGAAACAGAAAGCCACAAATGAACCTTGGGCAAACAAGCAACCAAGCTGACAGATTCAAGGAACTTGAAACAATGATCTAGGTCACACAGGCGAAAAATAAGATTCATCCAACAAAGCTCACAAGGGAGTGCCTCGATCTATAAACAATGAAAAAAAAGTCATCAAGCAAGTGAAAAAAGCAAGGGGCTAGCAAGACTGATGGATTTAGGAGGTAAAATTGAACAAAATCAATTCTACAGCAATCAGCACGGGTAATACACAAGCAAAAAGCACTGATGAAGCAACTACTTCAGCAACAAAGTGATGGCAGTGCGGGAATACACGACTTTCCCATGATGGTCTGATTTCCAGAACCATCGCAATTGTTAGGCGTAATTACGCGATGAACAAAATATTACAAAAGGGCGGACGCGATGACAGCGCGATTGTTATAATTAAATCCATGATGAAGCTCAAAAATAGTGACAGGCGAATCAAAACTCCCAAATCAAAGACAATCAATCTTTCAATCCAATAGGGGTTCTCCTAGATTAACCCAGGAAACTCAAAGGATCGATAACCAATCCCCAAAACTTCAAAAGAGACCAAGACAAAAAATCAAGGCAAGAGCAAACAAGAAAAGCAAAGGCTAAAGCTCCTTCCCCAGCGGAGTCACCAATTTGTGATGCAGGAAAGTGTTCCCTCTACGGACAGAGGCAACCCCTCTAGCCTTAGAGTGGGTCTAGTCACAAACAAGGACAAATCAACAACAACTTTCCTTAAATAGTTCAAGTTAGAGGCCTACCTCAACCAGTGGTCGATGGAGTTCCATTGCGCTGCTCCAGCTTCCGCTTCCTTTTCCTCAACGAGTGATCAACCTGAAACAAAGCAAAGGAAATACAACAAAGCACGTAATCGAATACAATAATTGAACTATTTACTCACAAAGTCAAGAAGTCATGAGCTATCAAGTACATTACATAAAAGACATAGGAAAACATCATTGATTGCATTAATAATAAAATAAGAGTCAGCTTACAACCAAAGTCTTGACGTCACAAGCCTTCTCAGAAAAGAGTCCAGTCAGCATGTTCTTCAAGCATTCACTCTTTAAAGATGGATCTCCCAACATACAAGGGTTCTCTCACTCATAAGCCTCACACAAGATCAAGGGAACCTTACAACCTTCCACAAACTATCAACAATTCCACACTTATCACACTCACACTAGCTATCTAGGAAACTCACAAAGCACTCACAACACTACTCAACTAGCCAACTATCAAACTGTCCAACTAGTAATGAATAGCAATGGTGAGAGTTTAAATAGGAGAAGGAGTCTCCATGAAAGGTGGAAAGGAGAGCTTATCATCAAGGAAGGTAGCACAATTGACGGAACTGCCACACCAGGGAAGGAAGGGCGACATAAACAAGGCCAACAACTAGGTCTGGAGTCATCTAGAAGGCAGGCTGTTGGAACAATTCGCCCAATCTGGATCATCGTGGGCACAGAACTGATCTTTAGTGCTGACATCGCAAGTTATCAGTGTAGATAGTCAGATCATCGCTGAAGGGACCACAAGGACCTGCGCTGATGCATAAAATCGAGCTATCGCGGGAATTGCGTGTACTTCCACGCTAGTAGCGCGCATGGACAATTCATCAGTGCCTATTAGCACGTTTATACAGCCAAAAGTCGCGATGAGGCAGTAAAATTTGGAAAAGTGGGTCAATTGGCAGCACAGGGAAGCATTTGTCTGTCATAAGCATGTTTGACTTGGACACATAGCACAGTGAGAAGACCGAGAGTGAAAGCGGTGATAAATTACTGTGTAACAACCCAGATGTGGAGAAATAAGGCTTTGCGGTTTTTAAAGTCGTAAAACACTTCTGCCCTTATTTATTAAAGGCCAGGACTAAAGTAATCGCTTCCCATCCTACTGTAAGAGCCCTCTTCGTGTAGAAAGAAATGGGTGAATGGAGAGGGAATTGGATAACTGCACTTCAAGAATTCTACCTCGAGATTAAGCCGGTGAAGATAGTTCGAGGGCAAGGATTGTGTAGGCTAGCAGCAGAAGCCTTGGCGGATAAAGAAGGAGCGTCTGAAGAACCAGAAGTGCAGATCATGAAAAATGCACAAGTAGAATTTAGGGAGGAGCCCCTATGGATTAATGAGACGTTGATGTGTGAGCGCGAAATGTTGGAAGCCCTTTTGGATCCTGAGTCGTGGTATTACGACATACGATTTTTTCTAACACGAGGATCATGTCCTAAACACATGGATGCATCATGAAGGAGAGCGCTCAGATTGAAATCTAATCAGTATCACTTGTCCAATGACACATTATACAGAAAAAATTGTGATGGAATTAGGCTGAGGTGTTTGGAAAAGGATGATGTCAATCATGTCTTGAAAGAAATGCACAACTGCCTAGCAGGTGGTCACTACAGTCGAGAGACCACTAGTCACAAAATATTAATAGATAGATACTATTGGCCCACAGTGTTTAGAGACTTGCATGCCTACGCTAAAAAATGCAAGGTATGTCAAATTGCCGCAGAACAAGAAAGAAAGCCAGCTGTTCCCCTCAGGCCTGTTATGTTTTATCACCCATTCCAACAATGGGGCCTAGATGTCATAGGCAAGATCACTCTGAACTCTTCACAATAGAATAAGTATATACTCACAGCAACCGATTACTTCACCAGATGGACCGAAGCCATCCTGCTTTGGAAGGTAAACAAAGACGAGGTAATATCATTTGTTGAGAAATTTATTATCAACGGGTTTGGCATTCCTGATGCTCTCATATTTAACAATGCTTCTTACTTTTCATCACTGAAATTGACTAAATTTTCTGTTGATAAATCAATTCACATAAGGTATGCATCAAACTATTACCCCCAGGGAAATGGAGTTGCAGATTCCTCAAATAAAAAACTCATCCGTATAATCCGTAAATATGTCGCCAACAATGAGAGGAATTGACACAATGCTCTAACAAACGCCCTTTGGTCCGATAGGATCACCCCAAAAGTAGCATTAGGAAACTCCCCATACTTCCTCATCTATGGAAAGGAAGCCATCTTGCCTCCCAACATTACCCTTCCCTCTTTACAGCTCTCCCAAACTTCAAGAGGGACCCCTTCAGCCTTACTTCAAGAAAGGATCAACCAATTGGTGAGGTTGGAAGATTTGAGAGATAAAGCCAGAAATAAATGTAGAAATCACCAAATGATTGTTAAGAGATGGTTTGATCACCATATGGAAAGAGATAAAGATTACCAAGTAGGAGAGCTAGTCCTAAAATGGGACAAGTTGAATGAGCCAAAAGGTAAACACACGAAATTCCAACACTTATGGTTGGGCCCGTTCTAAGTTGAAGAAAAAATTGGTCAGGGAACTTACAGATTGAAAACTTTATAGGGAGAAATTGAAAAACTCCCTGTTAATGGCCAACATCTTAAGAGATACTTCCAGTAGCCACCACATGGTGGCTACCTCCTAGGTAGGTTAGAATTCATTTTGTTGTTAGCTTAGTTATATTTTTGTGCCTTCTATTCTTGTTATTTCTACAAAGTTTATTTTCCTTCTGTTTTCAATATTAGTCCTTTTAAGCCAACTGATTTCGGTCCTCCAGTATCGTTTTCACCTTTTATAACTCTCTTCAGATTGCCCTCATTCACCACCTTTAGCTTTTGCCTCCCTCATTAACCTGCTGATGAGTCTGCTGATCCTAAATCCATTGTTACCTTGCAAATCAAACAAAATTTCGATGAGCCCATAAGAACTGGAAAATGAGCGGTGGAAATCGAATCGAAGCCACTCATTAGCATCTGTTGGGAACTAGGTAGGATCTGTTGATAACTTGGATACCTGGAGCATGTAGGAGCATCTTTATAAAATGAAAAAATGTCTAACCAAAACTAGACTGGCATGGCAGAACGCTGCATTTTAAAATCCCACTCAGAACTAGCTTATACTTGCCTGTAAGGTTTGCAGTTATTCTCCATTGGTCCCATCCACCACACTAAGTTTCTGATACCTGTCATCTACAAGTAAACCTCCTTTCATGGGCTAAGTTCATTGTCATATACCCTGTGGAAAATCCAATTGTGCTCTAGTCCTTGTGCCTGAAACTGGAAGGACTTATTTAAAAGAAAACGAAATGTCAAGTCCTTGTGCCAATCTGGAAGGACAGGTTGTTTGGGAAGCCGGTTGGAGTAGGGACTGTCCATGACTGCCCCCCATTCAATCATATGAAGATATAACACTGAAATTCTTACATAAAGTGCAGATAAACATATCTACATCAAGTTTGATGAGCGATAAAGAGCTGAGGTACACACCTAAACTGGTATTGGCAGACTAGTGATGGCCCCGAAAGGATTTTTGAAGGTAGAAAATAGGTAAAGGAGGGTCAATAAATCCCATAATACTACCATTGGAGAATGCCTGCCAAAACTCTATCAGTAAGTAGAAGCTATTTTTCTTCATCCTGCTTGAAGCAATTAATGTTGAAGTGGAACCCATGCCTGTCCATCTATACATTTTGCATTTCAAATTTATCTTAACACCCTGATGTTCTATTGATCCAAGGTTTATTTGGAAATATAGATAACTGGTTCGCTCAGTGGTTCACCATTTGCTGTGGCCACAACCACCACCCTATTAAAACATGCTCTAGTAGCAAATTTGAATGGGTCCCCTAGAAGTTTGATCTTTCACTTCTCCGAATGATCTGTTTTATCCCAGTTATCTTAACTCTTTGTTGAGTCAAATCCTCAATTCTTAATGGTCAAGGCCCCCTTGAATAAATCTATGCAACATGATTCATTTATAACCTAGTCTAGCCCTTCATTCATATCCTTCATTGGGACTCTTTCAATCCTCATAAATATTCATGGTGCCCTATGCCCACACATATAACTAGCCCCCACTCTTTACTATGGATGCATATGGACTCAACCCTCAAAACCTCCCATCGCATCCTTATTTCTATATCAATGCTTTGATAATATAAATACTATACAACATGCATAACTTGCCCTTTTCGCTTATCGCAATCAACACTGATACACAACGCGCACCACGATACACCAGACCCACTGGAATTATTAACCATAACACATATTTATTTCAGGTCTGAAGCCCATTGCATATCGTAATTGGCAGAGTCCAAGGCTTGTACATAAGGCGCACCGTGATATACTGGACCCGTCGGGACTATTAAATGCAACATATATATTTTTTGGGTCCGGCCTATCACTAATCACAATCAGCAATAGGTGAAAGTGAAGCCCACGTGATATGCGAAGGGGTGATGAGTGGACCCGACGATAATTATACGCCTGGGTGCATAATATTTGAAGTCCAGCCTTATGGTCCGGCTACAGGTTTTCCCGTGTATTTCAATAAAGTGCTGTGGTCCAGGTTTTCAAAGGAAAGTCTTATATGGTGGATCCACTGGTATTATTAACCATGACACATATATATTTTGGGTCCAGCCTATCGCAAATCACAATCGGTGGAGCCCAAGTCTTATACATAAGGCGTGATGCGATAAGTGGACCCGATGGGATTATTAACTCTGACACATATATATTTTGGGTCCACTTCCCCAATCGCAGATCGTAGTCGGTAGAGTCTAGCGCTTATACATAAGGTGCGATACCATATGACGGACCCGACGATAACTATATATCCAGGTGTATAAGATTTGAAGTTTGGCCTTATGGTGCAACCATGAGATTTCCCGTGTTTTCCTGTGTATTCGATAAAATCTTGTGGTCCGGGTTTTCAAAGGAAAATATAATAGGGGTGATGTTGCATGTGATTGCTCATTGCGATGTGTGATTGCAACTTGATAGCAGCACAACCTTGGCTGAACCAGGGGCCGATTCTTTCACACTCGCTCCTTTTGATTTCATTACGCCTTATCATTTTATAAAGTTTTAATGATGGCCAGAATTGTTCTTAGGCGTTTCTACCATACATTTCATAATCATAAAGCTAATGTTAATTATCTCTGCAGGTGAGGAGCAAAAGATGCATGAAAGGATCTGAAGAGTTCATATATGTGGGTGTGTTCTGTTTAAAGATCCGGCCTTAAGCATTCTCGGTCGGGTTTCCACGTGTTACTGTTAGAAAACTATATATAAAAGAGAAATGGAACACATAAAATATTGCAAAAATATAAATATAGAAAATGCATAAAACAAGAGAGACACAGATATACATGGTTCACCCAGTTTAGGCTACATCCACGGAGAAACAGCCAGTTCTTCTTTTTATATTATCCAGCAAACTGAAGAGATACAACCTACAGCAGATCCACTGTAACTCCCTCTTCGCTCTCAATCTCCTCTCTCTTCCTCACTCAAAATACAGATCTACATATACACAATACAATTCCCTTATATATAGTGAGGGATTGCCTTCTAGGGAAAAAAAGCCCTAAACTAAACATAACTTCTACCATTAGATCATCCGCCTAATGAACGGCCAAGATTGACTAGAAATTACTATACTTTTACAAGGCAATTTTACATCTGATTTTTAGCTTCGGGGGCACTGCCCCAGAACCCCCGTCGAGGGACCGCTGGCCCCCAGACCCCCCAGCCAGGGGGTATTAGCCCCCCTGGACCCCAGCGAGGGGGACAAGTCCACCCCCACACCCCCCCGCGTGGAGGGTGCTACAATCTTCCTTGGGTATACATCCAGCTGAAACCTTTGAATACAGAATATAATCAGGCTCCACACCCAACAGTTGCCTGTGTATTCCGAAAATGAAGTTGTCCCAGGTTTCATCATGAAGAGATGACATGCATTCATTCTCCTTTTCATCGACATCTATTAATTGCCCCAGGAAATGAAGCACTCCAGGAGTTATGCGCTTTATGTGTCAGCGGTTACACCGACTGTTCTACGTCTGTATATTCTCATTTGTGTATTGAAAAGAAAAGGGGAGGTGAAAAGTTAAAGGAAGATGGAGGGTCATTTCCTTCGACATAAGTATTACCTCCAGAGATGACAGCAAGACTTTTTTTTGGCCAGAACAACTTTTGATTTATGGTGCTAATAAAGAAGACTGTTTGGGTCAAGAAGGAGCCTTTTGTTTCAGATTTATGTTCCTCTTCTTTCATGTGTTTAGAATCAGGGTGTTGTTGTTGGCATAAATACAAATATGTTTTGTTTTGTGCATATTGATAACAGATAGTTCGTAACTATTCTTGGCTATTCAAATATGATTTGTTACCATGGTTAATTCATGAAGGGTTGTTAATTCGAAACTTTGTTAAACATCAATTGCAAGTGTTATTTGTATGGAAATGAATGTGTATTCCTGTATGAGTAATTGGATTGCAATTAAGATTGAATACAACCTTGTTCATATGTGATCCAATAATTGATTCATTTGGACTTGGAATCTATATGTGATGTTTAACCTCTTTTGTTATGCTCCTGCAGGATAGATTAGAATAGTTACGACTAGCATAAGTAGTAAGAAGTAGTGTAGATAGGATTTGATATATATAGGTTAGTTGTTTCTTTTGTTGATTTAATTGAAGTCTTCCTTCAAGAAGCAATATTTCAACACCTATAACAGTTTACAGGATCCTTTAAAACTCATTGGAGCTAGCCATCCCCAAACGAAAGCAGATCTAATTGGGATCTGCAATCGAGTTAGTTCCCCTTGTTGGTATAGCGAAAATTCGCCATGTCAACAGATCGCTAACAATCATGGCCGTTGGATAGCGAAAGTAGTTTCACAATAGGAAGTGGTATTTCAGGTGAGGCAGAAGTGGTAAGTGGTAATTCGGGTTGGGCACCCGACTCCACTAACCATTCGACACGTAGTAGCCGAGGAGAGAGGAAAACTGCTTTTCGGGTGGGTAATCCCCATGCTATTTTTCCAATAGAAATATCTGAAAGACGTTGGATGTAGCGTGAGTTTATCAATGACAGAGGATCAACAGACTGTATGAAATTTCGAAGTGAATATTGACCGTTGGGTCAGAGGATATAATGGACGGCAGAGATCATTGCGACTGGCGATTATGCAATTTAATCTAGACCATTGGTTCATTTAGATTGTGATTTATGGTGTACCATCGAGCTCTCCTAATTTAAAAGGGAAAATCATTGTTTTGGCATTTTTTCCAAAGGCATTCTGGTTAAAAAGGAAAAGGCCAGATTGTTAATAAGGGGTGAACTGCGGGGTGATCTTGTGGTTTCTTAAGCCACCATTTCTGCCTGTGTCATTTGTGGTATCAGGGCAGAAGTTAAGGTTGATTGCAACAAAAATGCCACCAAGGAGAGGAGTTGGCATTGGTCGAGGAAGACCTGAAGCAATTGCAGTTCTGTTAGGGGAGATCCAAAGTCTACGTACAAGGATGGACACTATGGGGACTGCCCAGAGAAGAGCACCTGATGAACGACATGATAGTGCTACAGAAGAATCTTTTGAGGAGGAAGGAGAAGAAGAAAATGAAACTACCAAACTCATCAAGATGTTGGTGAAAGTAGGAGGAAAACCAAAAGTGGAAATTCCTACATATGAAGGGAGTCTAAACGTAGAAGAGCTAATGGATTGGATTAGGTCCTTAGACAAATACTTTGACTATGAAGAGGTTGATGACAAGAAGATGGTAGAGTTTGCAATTACCAGATTGAGGGTCATGCAGCTATCTGGTGGGATGAGCTACAGACATCCAAAATGAGGAAAGGAAAGTCCAAGATCAAGCAATGGGACAAAATGGTAAGTAAAATGAAAGCCAAATTTATGCCTAAATACTATCAGTTAAATCTTTTTAAACAATTTCAAAATTTAAGGCAAAAAGGAATGTCTATTAAAGAATATACAGAAGAGTTTTATAGATTGAGTATTAGAGCAAGACATGCAGAAGATGACATGGAAAAGGTAGCTAGATATATCAATGGATTAAGGTAAGACATACAAGATGAGATTATCTTGTTAAGTCTGAAGACTATTGAGGATGCCTATCAAGCAAGTTTGAATGCAGTAGAGAAGATATTGAGAAAACAGAATCAGAGGAATAGAGGAAGAAGCTCAGTAAGAGGTAGAGGAACTACCATACCAAGGGGACAACAACATCAACATGAAGTAGGAATTTCAAGTAGCAAACCACCATAGAGGGGAGAATTTCACAAAGGAAGATTTGTGCCTAGAGGAAGAGGTTAAGGAAGAGATGTTTGGTGTTATACATGTGGAGAATGGGGACATGTGTTGTGGGACTGTCCTCATAATAAACTAGCAAGTCAGAGGAATGCAAATGTGGCTAAGGCAAAGCCAGAACAACCTCGACTTATGGAAAAGGAAGAATCCCATGAAGTAGGAGAATCCCTATTATTGAGAAGGACTTTGCTTAAGATAGAGAAGGAGATTGAAGAACCAACGCAGAGGAAGAATTTATCTAGAACTACCTATAAATCAAAAGATAAGTGTTGTAAAGTAATAATTGACAGTGGAAGCACTGACAACCTTGTTTCTACAGAGATGGTGGACAAGCTCGGATTAGCAAAGACAATACACCCTACTCCTTACAGAGTGTCATGGTTACAGAAGGGACATCAGATTATTGTGACAGAACAATCAAGGTTGAGATACAAATTGGTACGTATAAGACGTGATATTATGTGATGTAATGCTCATGGATGTATGCCATGTATTACTAGGAAGACTATGGAAATTTGATCGAAAATATATTCATGATGGGAGGAGAAACACTTATACTTTGGAGAAGGATGGAACTAAACATACACTGCTGCCATTGAAGGATGAAGCTGACAAGGGAGCTCTTGAAAACAATGTTATGCTGATGAGTGGGAAGGAGCTATTACAAAAGGTTGAAAAAGGTGAAGAAATGCATTTTGCTGTCATAGGGAGACCTAAGGTAATTTTGACTTCCACAAATTTAGATGATTTACCTAAAGAAATCAAAACTTTGTTGAATGATTTTGCTGATATTGTTGTGGATGAGTTACCAAATGCATTGCCACCAATCAGGAGAATTAGTCATCATATTGATCTAATACTAGGAGCAATTTTTCCAAAAAACGAATCATACAGACTAACTCCTCAAGAGAATGCAGAAGTTGGAAGACAAGTGAAAGAATTGATGGATAAGGGACTAATCAGAGAGAGTCTTAGTCCATGTGTTGTACCAACAGTACTCAGTCCAAAGAAAGGAGGAGAATGGCATATGTGCATAGATTCCAGAGCCATAAACAAGATCACTATCAGGTATAGATTTCCTTTGCCATGCATGGATGATTTAATGGATTGTTTGAGAGGATCAAAATATTTTACTAAAATAGATTTGAAGAGTGGATATCATCAAATAAGAATTCGAGAATGTGATGAATGGAATACTACATTTAAAACAAACAATGGGTTGTATGAGTGGTTAGTGATGCCTTTTGGACTCACTAATGCACCTAACATGTTCATGAGATTAATGAATGAAGTCTTGAAGGAATATGTAGGCAAGTTTGTTATTGTTTATTTTGATGATATTCTAGTTTTTAGTAAAAGTAAAGAAGAACATCTATAACATCTTAAGATGGTTCTAAGAACTCTGCAAAAAGAGAAACTACTCATAAATCTAAAGAAATGTAGTTTCGTGAAGGAAGAATTACTTTACTTGGGATTTGTAGTTTCTAAAGAAGGATTGAAAATGGATCCAAAGAAAGTCCAAGTAATTTGGAACTGGCCTATTCCCAGAAATATATTTGAGTTAAGGAGCTTCCATGGTCTTGCAAGTTTTTACATAAAGTTTATCAAAGGCTTTAGTCATATTTGTGCACCAATTATTGAAACAATTAAGGAGATCAATCAGCTGTTGAAGTGGACAGAAGCAGCAGACAGATTTTTTAAATTGCTGAAGAGGAAAATCATAGAGGAACCAATTTTAGCTTTGCCTAATTTTGAAAAAGTATTTCAAGTTGAAACAGATGCTAGTGGAGTTACAGTTGGCGCAGTTTTGAGTCAAGAACAATGACCAACAGTGTGCTTCAATGAGAAATTGAATGAAGAGAAGAAGAAATATTCTTCTTATGATAAATAATTTTATGCTATTGTACAAGCCTTGAAAAAATGGAGACATTATTTGCTGCCAAAAGAATTCATATTGTATTCTGACAATCATGCATTGCAGTTCATAAACAACCAGCCAAAATTGAACCAGAAACATGTCAAGTGGGTAGAGTTTTTATAGAGCTTTACTTTTGCAATAAAGCACACAAGCGGTAAGTTGAACAAAGTTGTTGATGCTTTAAGCAGGGTAAGTTTTATTGTGCAAGAATTCAAAGTTGGTGTTGTAGGATTTGAAGAAAAGGTTGAAATGTATAAAGATGATGCAGATTTCAAAGATATATATATAGCAGTTTAAAATCCAATAGTTCATAACAGAAGTCATTGGTTAGATTATCTTATCCAAGGAGGGTTATTATTTAAAGGTAACAAGTTGTGCATTCCCAAATGTTCTATGAGGGAAAACATAATAAAGGAGAAGCATTGTGGGGGATTATCTGGTCACTTTGGACAAGACAAAACCTTTGCACAGGTAAATGATTTTTACTATTGGCCAAAGATGCAGACTAATATTAAGAGATTTGTTGAAAAGTGCAGGATATGTCAACATGCTAAATGGAGAAGCCAAAATACAGGATTGTACTAGCCATTGCCAATACCAAACCGAACATGGGATGCAGTTAGCATGGATTTTGTTTTGGGCTTACCTAAAACTCAAAGGGGGAATGCTTCTATTTATGTTGTGGTAGATAGATTTTCTAAGTGGCACATTTCATTGCATGTAAGAAGACTAGTGATGCAACACATTTTTCTAATTTATTTTTTTTAGAAATTGTAAGATTACATGGATTACCTATAAGTATTGTGTCTGATTGAGATACAAAGTTTGTATGGCATTTCTGGAGAACTCTTTGGAAGAAACTGGGATCTAACCTCGATTTTAGTTCAGCATAGCATCCTCAAACAGATGGACAAACCAAAGTAGTAAATAGGAGCTTAGGAAACATATTGAGAAGTTTAGTGTATCAAAATCCTAAGCAATGGGATTTAGCACTAGCTCAGGCTGAATTTGCTTATAATGATACTCCAAACCGAAGTACTGGAATGAGTCCATTTTAGATTTTTTTTGGAATGAATCCAAGAGGTGTGCATGAGTTCAAAAATTTGGGTAAACAAGAGACAAGAAGTGCAAAAGCTGAAGAGTTTGCAAAACAGATGCAAAGACTACAAGAAGATGTCAAAGGCAGATTGCAGGAAAGAAGCAGCAAATACAAATAGAGGGTAGATATTAAAAGAAGAGAGAAAGAATTCCAAGTGGCAGATTTAGTGATAGTGTATTTGAGAAAAGAAATATTTCCTGCTAAGAATTACAATAAACTAAAAATGAAAAATATAGGACCATGTAGAATTGTAAGAAAGTTTTTAGCTAATACATATGAAATTGAGTTGCCAGAAGGGATTTAAATATCGCCTATCTTCAATGTTGCAGATTTGTATCCATACAAAGAGGCATAGACAGAGCTACGGGAGGAAACTACAAGAGATGAAGTTCAAACTATGAACTGGGAAAACAAATGCCAAAGACAACTAATAAAGAAGTCGAAGTTGTTTTGGAGAAAAGAGTATCCAAAAGAACCAGAGGACAAACTTATTTCCAATATCTAGTTAAACGGAAAGGACAACCAGTGGAGAATGCTGGCTGGTTGACAACAACAGAATTGCAGAAGTATGGAGTAAGTCCTGAAAGTTTGACAGATGATTCTTTTGTTCTCCGAGAGTCTGATGCAGGAGCATCCGAACTTAACCAGCAATGTGAAAGTTTGTTCACATGTCGTGGCTAAGCAAGTTGAATTTCATTGAACTGATTGGTCAAAAGTCAGTTTTACTGAGAGGGTTGGATCTCTCAAGAAATGAGTTGTATTTCATTATTGTAATAGTTAAAAATTGTCTTATTTTAGGTTCAAAGTCAAGTTGTTAGCATAGATGTGTGGTAGAACTAGGAATTAGAGATTTTTTGTTAGATTGATTAAAAATAGGGATTGAGTTGTTAGGCACATAATAGAGTGATATTCGATTGATAAAAAGAAGGGAAAAATGTAATGAAGAGAAAGATTGAGTTGTGTGAGAGCAAGAATAGTGTGTGGATTGTATTTTGAAACAGAGGTCTTTTATTTGTGTAATCGGGTCAAGGCCAAGACTCTATAACTATTTTTATTGTGAATAAATGATGTTGTGCGTGCGATTAATTATCAATCCTGTGGAAATCCTTGTTATGCTTTCATATTCTTTATATTCAGGGCAGAGTGATTATTCCTTTGTTATTTTTATGTTTCACACCTAAATCACAAGATTGATAGAAGTCGGAGGCTTTTTATATAATTATCATTGGTTGATGCTACTTTAATCCCAACCGTTGGATCACCGATATCAGATCGGCAAAGTTTATTTACATGGTTTTGATCCCACAAGCGGAAATCTAGTTTACACTAAGAATCAATGAAAACAATAGAGTGGATCCGAAATCCAGACTTGAAATATTATAGACAGAGGCTTTTAACTTTATCGGGTCGGTGGATCTCAATCGCATCACAACTCTGAAGTGGAAGGAGCCTGACCAGAGGACTTGCGACTTGCGATCATGCGATTCCATCGTGACCGTTGGATCACGAACAATCGTGGCTGTTGGATCATGAAAGTAGTTTCACAACAGGAAGTGGTATTTCAGGCAAGGTAGGAGTGGTAAGTGGTAATTTGGGTTGGGCACCCGATTCCACTAACCATTCAACACGTAGCAGCTGAGGAGAGAGGAAACCGCTTTTTGGGCGGGTAATCCCCATGCTATTTGTCCACCCGAAATCTTTGAAAGCCGTTGAATCTAGCACGAGTTGATCGACGGCAGAGGATCAACTTAATGTTTGAAATTTTGGAGTGAATATTGACCGTTGGATTAGAGGATGTAATGGACGGCGCAGATCCTTGTGACTGGCGATTATGCAATTTAATCTAGACCATTGGTTCATCTATATCGTGTTCTACGGTGTACCGTCGAGCGCTCCTAATTTAAAAGGGAAAATCATTGTTTTGGCCTTTTTTCCGAAGGCATTTTGGTTAAAAGGAAAAGGCCAAATTGTCAACAAGAGGTGAACCATGGGGTGATAGTTGGGGTTTCTAAAGCCACTGTTTCTGCCTGCATCATCAATACAACAAATCAACAATAGAGGTCTATCTAATATCCAATGGAATAGTCCACAAGGATGTGACAACAATAGTAACCACTACAACACATTCTCAATATGATAAGTACTAAATGAACCAAAATAGGTCAACTACTTTAGCAAAGATGAAAACAAGCATGAATTACAAATATCCAAAAAACAGTCCTACAAATAATCATAATCCATGCATGAAGAATGTGTTGACCATGACGCTTATTATATTAAGTAAAATTTCCAAGACATATGTATACAATGAACATCACTAGCTCCAATAGTGGAGCATTGGGGCCACTCCTTTCTCCCCAAAACAACTATCTTGTCTCTCTAATGCTTTTTGGAAGGAGCCAAGGTGGAAAAGTCCTTTGATCATAAAATGAGTGTGTATATATAACCAATGAGGTGATGCTTCACCTTCCTTGTGACGCTTTTATTACACTCATGACCCTTGGACTTCATATGAATTTTTGATTTTACATGACTCTTCATATTTTGAATGTGTCCATTGGGATTCAACTTTACAAGAGGGGGAGACATGAAAATTTATTCCTACCTGGACCCATTCCTTATCTCATAAACCATCATCTTAAGCACCCAATCAATAGATGGAAAATTCTTCCCATTGGTAGGACGATACCACTGGGTGATAAATTTTGAAATACACCTCATAGGAGCTCCTAAAAAGATACAATCTATGTCTAAATATTTTTTGTTGGATCAGCTAGAATTTCAAACAAAAACGAAGGAGTGGTGACAAGAGGATTTTCCCCTATAAGGATCCCTAATGTTCTGATTCCAGAAAAAAATGAAGCACATTAAGATTCATATTCCAAAATGGAATAAGGGGACCTCTAGGGATATCCTAAAGAAGAAAAAGGCCCTAGAGAAGAAAATGAAAGAGCTCCAGAAACATATCATCCTCAACAAGACCTCTGATTAGCTGAAACGAATGGAATTGGACCTACAAAATTAGCTAGAAACAAGTGTCAATCAAGAGGAGAAACTTTGGCAACAAACATCAAGAGTGCAATGGCTAAAATGTGGGGAGTGTAATACAAAAAAAATTCACAAGTCCACGATCCAGCAAATAAGAGAAAATAAGATCCTCTCTCTCAAAATAGAGGAAGGCTCGATAATCCACTCCCATGAGGATATATTAGCTAAGATCAACTTCTCCTTTTGGAATCTCCTCACTGAACTAGTTCTAGATAGAGGGTCAACAATACAACAAATTGTTCAGAACATGCCAACAATGTTGACTGATGACCTGTTGACGGTGCTGGACCCCCCAACATTTAAGGGGTTGTGGAGCGCTTGGAAGGTATGCTTTTTGAATAATAATCTAGTGGTTTTCTAATAAGTTTCCTAATCTTTTCTGCATTATAAGTCTAAAGAATAAAAGGGTTTTGATAAATTATGTGAAAATGGACAAAAGAAGCTCAATCACCAATAATCGATGTTTTCTATGCAGAAGGACGCGGAAACAGGGGATTATCAAGCAGAAACAAGAAGCAAAGGGAAAGCAACTGCTGTCCCAGCGCTAGGGAACCGGATGCAGACGCGATCAAGTAAAATTAGAGCTGAATGATCCAGGAAGAGGACGTGGGACGCCAAGACGGAGAACGCAAGAAAGGAACGAGAAGAACTGAACGATTAGCGAATCCCTCAGGATCTCTGATCCTGAGGGATCGTTGTTTTAGCTTATCTTTTGTATCTAGATATCTCCGTCATCTCTGTTATATAAAGATACCACGCCATTGAGCGTGGGGGGATCGGTTGTTGTAATTACAGGGTTCGGAACAGCTTTGAGCGTTAAGTTTTGCTAAGACTTGATTTTGTATCTTTTGTTAATGCAATCAATATAAAGAACTTTGTGTTCACTTCGTTTCTGCATCTGAAGTAGCTTCAAGCGGTTTACCATTGGTAGCCAAGGGCCTAGCTCCGACGGTCACTCGCTGTTGTATCATACAGCGATTGGTGTGGTTTTGATTATTTCCTTTGTTTCAGCAATCTGATATATCTTTCACATGCTAGACTATGTTTCTCAGTTAATCTCTGAATCTGAATAAGTTTCCTAATTCATGTCTCTGTTTTATATAAAGTGAATTTATTTGAATTGCATCCCGGTATTGGTATGACTGGTATCATCATTGGATTCACATAAAATAAGTATTTGTGAGATTTGAAGACAATATCATTTTGTTCAGAAATAGTCACATCATACATTACTCTCAGATTGTTGTAATAGCTTAGAACGTGTGCATCCGATTAAGTTTGCTATTCCAATTAAGTTGCTGTTCCATTGCGTTTACTGTTCCAATAGAGTTAGCTGTTCCATTTGATTTACATTTCCTGTTTGCTGTTCCATTTGTTTATGCTGTTTATTCGGTTACTGCTGTTCCATTTACCTATGCTGTTCCATATAATTCCTGTTGTTCCTTTTCATAACTGTTGTTCCATTTACTTTTGCTTATCTGCTTTTGTTGCTTCCGCGTGATAGCAGGCCTAAGACTGTCGTGAGCCCAGCAAGACGCTGCCTGACTCCCAGATCTATAAGCCCATGCTTTGGTTTCCTTCTTTATCAGTTTCTAAAGGGAAGGGTTATTGGTTCCGTACCCTTGACTGATCAAATTGATTTGTGTGATTTTGTCCTTGAGTTGATTCAGTTTAGTGTCTGTTTCCTTTCAATTCATTAGAGTGCTATACTACCGAGCATTACTTGGGCAAACAGCCTCGGATTGAGTTACTCCTTGAAAGAACAAAGCGATCCCGGATTGACATAATAATGTGGAATAATTGGTGGTGTGAGAGACCCTAGTTATCGACCTACAGGGGTCTCCCCGATATGTCATCCTAGTTGTACCTCACACTATTTTGGATAGGAGCCCCGTTCAAAATATGACCCAGTTGTCAGTTTCTTAAATATTTTCCTTGGCTCTAACTGTCAACAAGAGAGAGGAATGAAAATGTGCTTTTGAAAAGAAAGTGAGTGTGACTAGTGAGTGTTCGGTTGTAAGTGTTTCAAGGTTCTTCTACTATGAAGGGAGAAAATATAGTCAGCCTCTAAGAGAGAAGTAATTGTACCACCCTAGCAGAGAAACACATAACCAATAAGGATCCGCCTAACATCTAGCGTAATAGTCCACAAAGATGCAATGGTTAATACAACAAATCAACAAGAGAGGTCTATCTAATATACAACAGAATAGTCCACAAGGATGTGACAACAATAGTAACCACTACAACACATCCTCAATATGATAAGTATTAAAATAACTAAAATAGTTCAACTACTTTAGCGGAGATGAAAACAAACATGAATTACAAGTATCCAAAAAATAGTCTTACAAATAATCATAATCCATGCATGAAGAATGTGTTGACCATGACGCTTATTATATTAAGTAAAATTTCCAAGACATATGTATACAATAAACATCACTAGCTCCAATAGTGGAGCTTTGGAGCCACTCCTTGCTCCCCAAAAGAACTATCTCGTCTATATAATGCTTTGTGGGAGGATCCAAGGTGAAAATGTCCTTTTCTCATACAATGAGGGTGTATATATAACCAATGAGGTAATGCTTCACCTTCCTTGTGACTCTTTTATTACCCTCATGACTGTTTGACTTCATATGAATTTTCGATTTTACATGATTCTTCATATTTTGAATGTGTCTATTGGACTTCCACTTTACAATACATTTTGAATAGATAATTACATAACCCATAATGATGATGTGGCATATGACAACTCATGACATGACATTGTTGACATGGACTAATTGATGACATGGCAATGTCAAGCCACCTCTGCCGATGCTTGCTACATGTCTTCTTAAGGATGCTCTTCTATCCACCTCCTTATGGCTTAGAGGTAAGGAGTCTTTAATGATATCAAGTCTTGAGCTATGGCTACAAATTGGTGTCCCTTTTGTCTTCTATTGATTGATAAACTTTCATAATCAGCTACATAGGTGCCTTTCAACATGTTTCCCTTCTCCATCTCCTTCTTCATCATCTTTTCATCATATGATAAAGTACCCACATTTTCAATTCACTCATGACGAGACGACATCAATCTGATAAAACCCTTAGTTTAATATGGCATATGTTGATCCACTGACTGAGCCCAAACCAGATTGTAGGATGGGAGAGAGGCTCAGTGACTACGCAATTACACATTTCATGAGCTCAGGGGTGAATCTTGAACCTTGATACTACACAATGTGTAATCTAGGCAGGGTTGAGGAAGGAAATTGTGCAGTTTGAGAGATCATTGTGACAGGCTAAGGGGATGGACACTGGTTCATCCCATTGCATAGTTCCAGGAGGCAAGGAAGCTAGGTGAATGTGAAATTGTGCAACTCAAGAGCTCAAGGGCTAAGTTTCAGCTCAGTGACTATGCAATGCATAGTTAAGGCAAGCATGGAGGGTTGGACTGCACAATTCTGGGGGCCAAGTTCTGGGATTGAGCATTGAAACTACGTAGTGTGCAGTCCTAGGAGGCAACAAGTGTGCATTATACAATGGCAAGAGAAAAGTCAATATCTTGAGGTTGAAACTGCACAATGCGTAGGTTGGGAAGGTCAAATGAGGCTAAGTTGTTGGGAAATATCTGAAAATTGGTCCTAAGGGAGTATTGATAAATCGTGCAGATCACTTTGGCTTCCCCACTAACCCTATGAATAAACATGGTCCCTTTGTGCCTTTCTTGATTGAACACAAGAATATGATTCAACAATATCACAATGTTTCAAATTACAAAGGGTAGTGAAGTTCGTGAGTTTTAGATTTTTAGAGTGTAGTTTTTTATCTCTAGTGTTGCTCCGCTGCCAGCAGGCTTTGACAATACCCTGGCAGATTCACTACAAGAACACCAACATTGCTCTGCTATCAGTACCCCAGCGAATTTTCTTTCTTAACCTTTATGCGTAGGAATCATTTCTCTTCTTTAGTCTTTATTTATATATTTAAAGAGGACTGTGCATCGACATTTAATCATTTTTTGGGCGGAAGAGGGATCCCGACTTATTAGATCAGGAGAGGTTGTTCCTTCAGAGAAGCATATAGAGACTTTTGTTTTATGTTTTCTCATTTATATTTTCCCCTTTTCCTCATCTACTGATTGGATAAGTGTGAGAATACCGAAACATAAGAAACAAGTGTGCATAAGGTTTCCAGAAAAGACACAAGGATCATGGTTTGACCAAAACTCTCATTATGGATGGATCATATTTTCCATTCGCACTTTATCGACCAAAGATGTGACCCAAAATAGAGAAGGAGGATGAAATTTAGCCAAATTTTGTGGTGTCATAAGACTCTTTTCAATTCTATCACAAAGAAGGAAGCCGGAAAACACGTTCAGACACGATGCTTGTTTACACAAATGAAAACAAAACAAGACCAACAAATAAACAAGCAAGAAGAGAAACTATGTAATCAGGGAAGGGCACAACCCCATATCATCATTGAAAATAGTGTTTTAAGTCTTAGCCATTAACAGGAAGAGAGTCAATCTTCCCATCTAGTGATTATAGATGAAATATGTGTTGGCCAAGATTTTCGTGTACAATGAATGGTTCGATCCACAGGGATTGGAACTTAGTGTGTTTGCCTTTCTCCTCATGGTGTTTGTCCCACTTCAAGACTAAGTCGCCCACACTAAATTCATTCTTCCCGACAGACTTGTTGTCAAATCAACTCTTGATACGACTCTAGTGAAGTGAAAATTTTTCTTTTTTGTTTTGCATTTCTTCCTACATCTTGTGAAGAGTGTCTATCCTACGCTGGACCAATAAGCATGGCCTGCCATGCGATTCTTGTGAAAGTTGAAGGGAAAAAAAGGTAGATGTTTGGGGGTAGGATGGCTTATTTTCCATACACCAGGAAGTAAGGAGAGGTGTTCAGAGAAGGATTTGGCATGACTCGGTCCACCCATAAATGATTCATCAAAATGGAGTGCCAGTTCCACTATTTAGAGAAATGGTCTTCTTGATAGTGCAAATGAGGTTTTTTCATTTGTAGACTCAACAAGACCATTTCCCTGTGGATAGTAGTTTGATGAATGTTTCAATACAATTCCATTTTCCAATGCAAAATCATATAATTTTAACGATGATGCATGTGTTGCATTGTAAAAAACAAGTGAAGTCGGAATGTCGAACCTCAAAATGATATTTTGCTTAAGGAAGTTGATGACTTCCTTATCATTCACGTATTTGAGAAGAACTAATTCTTTCCACCATGTGAAGTAGTCTGTAAGAGTGAGGATGCAGTGGTGCTTCTTTAACGAGTGCGAGAAAATTTCACGAAACACATCTAAGCCCCATTGTTGAAATGTTTCTTCCACTACAATAAGCTGCAACGGAGTGACTAACCTCTTTCCTTTGTCGACACACCTTTGAAAAACCTGACACTTGCGAGCATAGGCATGAGCATCTTTGAATAATGTGGGCCAATAAAAACCAACCCGCATAACCTTGTGCATGGTTGTGTTACCCACAAAGTGGCCTCAGGTTAGTCTATCATGGAGATCACACAATACTTTCTCTGAATCGTGCGCTTCCAAGCATATGAGCAAAACTCCATTATAACGCTTCTTGAAAACTAATAAGATAATGCTTTTAACCTCAATTCCCTATTCTATCATATGAACAAGTGAGAGGGCAAGGTGTCGTGCTCGAGACACTGGCGCACATCTGTGTACCAAGAGTTTGCAATGGTAGTGGGGAAAGTTCACTTAACATTACACGTTTCTATTTCATGCTCCCAACTGAACATATCTTATTTTTTCTCATCTACTGCTTTTGCTGCTAACCGACAAAGACCGTGGCCCTTTGATTATATGAATTGGCTTTTCAAAAATAATAAAATCATAAAAAGACTCACAGTACAACCCAAACAAAGTCCACACCTTATCTAGAAATATGGACGAAGATACTATGACGCATAAATGTGATATTGGTGTACTAATCATCTTTTCTTTAAAGTCTTTCATTCAATTTAGGTGGCTTTAATATAAACCACAGAAATCTGCAATCTTCTTATCTTTAAGTTATGATTTAAAAGATTTGTAAGTAGCATTTCCTAAACATGAACCATGTAAATTTGCAATTTCATTATCAAAGATCAGCAATTTAAACGAAATCATTTACACGTAAGATAAAGACATGATTAAAATTTAAATATTAGATTTTTTTTTTATAAATAATTATAAAGGAATTATAACAGTTTTGATGACTTTAAAGGGATGTTATCACTTTTAATTCTGTCTTTTTATCACGTTTTGTTCATTAAATTAATGGAAGTGGTTACCAGAAGAAGTTGTTTGTTACTTAAATTAAGTTAAGTCCTTATATATCATGAATTATAAATTAAAGTCCTTATTTATTATGAATTATAAATAAAAGGTTAAAGGTTTATTCTCTTTATCATATTAAGGGCATTTTAATTTAAGTCGTTATTTATTATGAATTATAAATAAAAAGTTAAAGGTTTATTATATTTATCATTACATATTAACATGAGGGGTTTTATATTTTAATAGAATTAGTTACTAGTTATGAAATATAAGGAATATTAAGGGGCATTTTAATTTAAGTCGTTATTTATTATGAATTATAAATAAAAAGTTAAAGGTTTATTATATTTATCATTACATATTAACATGAGGGGTTTTATATTTTAATGGAATTAGTTACTAGTTATGAAATATAAGGAAGAAGTTATTAGTTAAGTAAGTTGATTTAAGTAGTTATTTATTATGATATATAAATAAGAGCTAAAGGTTTATATTTTATTGTATTAAGAGATTATTTTACATTTGGAGGGGCTTATATTTATAATAGAATTATTTTGTAAAAACGTAAATACATAATAGATAAAATTAAAAAAAAATAATATTTATATGTGGGTATGTATGTAAGATGTATGTTTAAATAATTAAAATTTAAAGTCAGTATATTCAAATGCAATTTATGATTATTTTTTATTAAAAAAAATTCCGAAGAATTTTTGAGAAAAATTGATGATGATGATGGGGATTAACGTCCACTGAGACCAAACTTTGGTCTATCGGACCTAAAGAAAATGAATTATTTAGTTTGATTTAAGATTTTATTCATATGCTCAAAATGCTTGGAGGGAAGCCTCACGAGCTCACTATAATTTTGACAACGTAAGGCTAGGAAGGTCACTATTGCAACAAATATTTTGAAACTGAGATCTAATGTGGTTGTACGTGGAGCACTCTAAGAGGAAGTGATTTTCATCTTGATGTTCATATTCTCACATTAAAAATAAATTTAAATAATAATAATTTATGTTTAATTAATATATCAAATATATAATTAAATATATATAACAAATTATAATTTATTTAAATAAAATACAAATTATTTTGATTTGTATATTTTTTTATATATTTTGTAGTATATTGATTTTGAGATTAAAAAGCAATTGTGTGATTGCTTTATAATTTCCATAATTTAATAGAAAAAAAATTCATATATCATAATATATATATGAAATGTGAAATTTATATAAATTTAATAATATTATAACATTATAATATATTAAACATTATATATAACTTAATTTTAAAAAATATTTAACAAATATAAATATAAATATTTAATTTAATTTAGTTCGTTGGTTTTAAATATCAAATATCAATTCATTAAAATAAATGGTAAACTAGATTGATTTATCATCTTTTAAAAAAGCTATGTGATTTCGTTTTGTATATAGTTAGAAAATATTCACTTGGTGATCTAATTTTATTAGTTTTCATTTAATATATATATTGTAAGGAAGTTATTCATATTGATGTTGTAATGAATGTATTTTAAGATTAATTTATTTTTTATTTTTGAAAAATTATATAATTAAATTAAGAACGTATTTTTGTGAATTGAGGTGGATTTTTATATTTTTATCATTTTCCAAAAGGAGTAGTTTTTATAAGATTGTTCAATAAATGAGATGGTTTTGATTTGTCTAGTTGAAAACCAGGTCGGTTGATCATCTGGTTGCATCACAGCAAAACTAAAGTGATATATCCATAACAATGTTAATAGAGCAAGATACATTGATACTTCTCCTATCTTTCTACTATGTATTATTAATATGCATCACCATACCAGAAACAGACAAAAGACCATAGATAATTTAGTCACTACTCATCTGAAGAATCAACTAGCGTAGGATCCTTAACTTTTGAGCCTGGTTGATCTGTCGGAGCAAGGAAACTTGCATTCCAATCTAGCTATGTAGGCGTTCAACTATACCAAAAAATAGTTCACCTGTTGCATACCCCTTTTGAGAGCCCCAAGACATCTTGGATTCCTGCTTGCCCTTGTTGTGGTGTAGCGAAAACATTGGCCAACAACATTTTCATTTTCTAGTAAACCAATAGAGAATGTAAGAGCAATGTCATCCTACCTCTTGTATTACATGGGTCCTAAAATAATTCACCAAATTCAGCCAAGAGGTCATGATCCTCTAGCATCTCCATCATACCTACACTATTCTTTAACTATTAAATCCTTGATCTGGTCGAGGCTGAGGTGGTGGAAGTATATTGGTTCCCGGTCATATCAACTTGATCTTCAATACATCCTCTACCCTAACCATGACTGAAGAGGTGTCCTTGGTGTTGGCATTGATGTATGTTGTGTTATCACTCCAAAATTTCTTCCAAGTTGTCAGAAAAAGAAACAATAGAGGTAACCACGAACCACTCTTGGAGATTAGGACCTAGCCTTCCTAATCTTAGAGAGGGCTCTCTCTTGTTTATTTAACTTCGTTTTAGTTAATTAATTTCAGGCTATTTATGATTGTGTTTGGGTTTTGATTTGAATTTGGGTGGTGGGATCACTTACTTAGATGAAAAAGGATTTTCTTTTACCATTGGGTTATCGGGTCAAATGTCAGACAAACAAGACTAGATTAAGTTCTAAAAACAATGTCTAGAGGGCAAGATAGATGAGTTACTGCAGATCCCAAAGGGAAGAAGGTGAAATGGTTTCCAATCGGATCCAGGGAGCAATTAAGGGTTCCCTAGGCCGAATAATGAAGAGACTGAAACAAGACTAGATTAAGTTCTAAAAACAGTGTCTAGAGGGCAAGATAGATGAGTTACTGCAGATCCCAAAGGCTAGAAGGTGAAATGGTTTCCAATCGGATCCAAGGAGCAATTAAGGGTTCCCTAGGCCAAATCATGAAGAGAATGAAAGAGGTTAACCAGGATGGGAGAGCAATTAAGGGTTCTCAAATCTGGGTATCAGAGCAAAACATAGAAATGAATAAGTGTGCAAAACAGAGTGCACTTAAACAAATTCTAAGTGATATTTCCAGTTACTTCATTAAAATTTAGAAAAAAATTAAGTTTATGAAGCACATAAGAAGGTAACAAAATCAGACAAAGAAGATACTTCACTGCAATAGCTCATCTCATGAATCCTCTAGTGAAATATTTTTATTACTTGCTCCAGTCTGTTGACTTGAAAAGTGGTACAGTCACCCTTAGGTTTAACATCAAAATAACTCTACAAATGTATAGCAATCCACCCCCAATACTTCGAATTATGAAGTATTTATACAGAAAGAATTTACAAAATATCTCAAACTGCATTGAGAACTAATCTAGGAAAAAAATATCTTCATTTAAGAAGATAGAGACAACTACTGGATTGTTGTTTGATGTCCCTGTTATTTAGGTTTTGCTATCTTTTATTCTTTGATCTTTTCCCTTTAAGCTGCTTGGTTGTTTCGTCTTCACATTGGATGTCATATTTACTTATGAACTTTCATCTGATACACTTTCATTTAATACTCTTTGACCCTGCTGACCTGTCAATATCCTTTTACTATGCTCTTTTACTTTTTACTGTACATTTGTATTTTTACTATGTATTTCCTACAGTAAATCATTGAGTTTTTCCCATGTCTCAGCACCTAGTAATTGGATATTGAGCATTTTTTGGTATATCTCATCTGCCTCTGTGTATTTGGTGAAAGTAGGCTTATTGACAAAAAGGTGTTTTACCTCATGCTGGAGGTAAAAATTTTTTTCAAAAGTTTGGTATAATACTTTGCCTGTCAGTATGCCCTTCATGGATGAAGTGTTTACATGATCTCTAGCCACTTCTCTTATCTTCTTATTGTAATCTTCCTGTGTCATTAGATTACCATTTATAACTAAGGGATTTGGTAATCCCTTTTGCCTCAAAAGTTCAAACCTAACCATGAACCTGTTAATGGCTAGTAGCATGGTTTGACACTTATCCTCCAAGTTCAATATCAAATTCCTCTTAGTGAGGACTCTTCTAACTTCCAAAATTGTACTTGTGCTGTCAGGTATCTCTAGTTCTTGCAACTCTTACTTGTTCTTGGATTTGAGGAAGTGGATGATTCTTGCTGCCTCCTCTAGCATATCTCCAAGCTCTTCTTTGACTTTATGAATGACTTCTATAGCCTTCTTTATCAATTCAATTTGTTAAAAAATGACCTGAATGGATGGCCAAATATCATTGATAAAGTCAATGATATTGACCCACAGTTGTTCCTTAGCCTGACCTAGAGGCTCATTCAGTGTCAGATCTTTCTCCAAGCTTTTGATTCTTTCAGTCATCCTTGTGGCCTTCTGTTGTTCTTCTCTGTGCATGATTTGGGAAAATTTGTAATCTATCTCTAGGCTGGTGAATTTCTCCTTAAGTATGTTCATCTCAGTTGTTTGAATGAACATCTCTTCCATTGCTTTGACCAGCCTGTTTTCTTCGTCACCTGTGGAGCCTGTTGCTAATGTAGTTTTCGGTAGTGCAGTGGCCATTGGAATAGTGGGAGCTACGGATGATGCCAATGTAGAAGGTACAACAATAGTAACTGTTGGAATGGTAGTTGCATGAGCATTATCTAAGCTAGCTTGTTTGAGTTGCATCAAGCTATCCAATTCTTTCTCCATCTCCTTCAACTGGTCATACAGTTGTAGCACTAGGTCCATCATATCTTCATGATTGCTTTGACTTTCTAATACCTCCTTTTTCTATCAGTGTTGTGAATGAGGCAGCTTAAGCTGTTTCTTGAGGGCTGCTATTTCCTCATTCTTCTTCTTGATTAATTTCTCTCTGGCCTTAACATCACTTGGGTCATTGCCAAATTTAATGATCAAGTCCTCCAAGGATTTTATCCTAGTGTCTTTGGCCTGTGAGGTGGCCTTCTCCAATTTGTACTCGGTTGTCACATTGCCCAATGACTCATGCAGCTTGTAGGCTTCCATAGCCTTTCCTGTGAGGGTGTAGTAAATCATTTCTCCAGCTTGTTTGTGTAACTATATCTGGTCAATGGGATGAGCATCCCTGACCAACACCTCAAATTTTGTCTTCTTGTAATTTGCCGAGGTCTTTGGTTTTTGTACAATGGGATACAAAAATGATACTTGCATTTTCCCTGCTTTGATGTCAAAGGCTAACACCAGTCTGGTCTGGTTTGGTGGTGTAAGCTTGAGGTGTTGGGCATATGTCTCTGCCTTCAATTTTTCATTCCTCATCTTTATCTCTTTGAATCTATCTTTGATATCCTTTTCCTTGTCAACTAGCCTGACAAAGGAAGAAACCTCCATACTCTGTTGCCTCTTTATCATCTATCAGTTGGAGGTTGATGGCTGTTGTGTTTCACCTAATGCAACTATTTTTTCACTTATCTGCCCCATTACATCAATGTCAGTTATTTCCTCTGAAGAAATGTTCTCCTCCTGTTCAAAGACAGGATTCAACTTGGGCCTCTTGCTTGGCTCAAACAGCTCATCAGTAGTCTACATGGCAGAGCTAGATGTCTCCTCCCTATTCCTCTTAGGATTCTTCTCTTCATTGGCTAGGGTCTAAAGGACAGGAGAAATGTTCATTAGCTCCCCTTGTTCTGGAACCTGCAGGAAAGAGTTGTGATCAAATTGTCTTTCAAGATCAATGAGTGTTTTCTCTACATCCACAAGAGTGATGTCCATATCACTCAAGGTGTTCTCCACCCATTCATCTTGGTTAGCGAACTGTTTAATGTCAAGTCTTGGGTGGTGGATGTATGTTCCCAACTTGACCTTGAGTCTAAGTTTAGTTATAACCCCCTGAGGGTCATACTGCCATATGAAGCTATTTCTGAACTTCATCTTTTGTAGTAAACTATCAGCCTCTGGTCTTGCCTCTCTATTATTGCAAATGAATGGGCCCAATTGGTTTTTCACTTTGAACTGGGTTTTCTTCCTATAAGCTAGGAAGTGGACCTCATTAGAGTTGATGATTTTTCTAAAGTATTCAAGAGAAAATATCCTCATAGGGAGGTATTTGGGAAAATTACAGGGCACTAATTGGAAGCCATAAATTCTGATCTCAGTGTGGTTCTGGTAGAGGTACCAGTCTCTCACCTTCTTGTTCTTTTCCAATTGTAGCACTCTCTTGATCTTTGGCTGATTCTAGGCTTAGTCCTAGAAGTCAGCATGTTCATGACAGGGTATACAAAGGAGTCTATGAAGTCGTTTTAGGTGAATGTTGTGGAAAACTTGTGGACCAAGGGTGTCTAGCAGATGACTGATCTCTCCTTTCTCTTGGTATCCAACTTTTGGATGCTCAAAGGGAACTTGTCTATCTGGTAATACAAGAACATATGACACAACACTAAAGAGTATTTGAAAACTCTTTCAGTGGGCAATTTAGTGAATTGTTTATGCATTCTATCTGTAATGAACTGAGCATAATCAAACATGATAGCAGGAGGTTTTCTTGGAGTAAAAACAGACAAGAAGGCCAAGATGACCTCATCCACATGCCCATCTATGGTATATCCAAGGATGCATGAGAGCATGGTGATTATGTGACTGGAAGTCTCTGAGAAAAAAGTGGTAGCATAGGGTGGGGTATCTGTAGGAGTATGGTGGTCTTCAATGATAAAATTATAGAATATTTTCTTGTTTTTCACCTGGTCTAATGTGATGTATAAGTCCAATAGGTGTCTGATGGATAAAGGGGTTAGATTGGGGCTAGATTGGATTTGAAGCATCTGGTTGATTGACTAAGGTGTAATGA
Source organism: Pinus taeda (assembly GCA_000404065.3). NCBI lineage: Eukaryota > Viridiplantae > Streptophyta > Pinopsida > Pinales > Pinaceae > Pinus > Pinus taeda. The sequence continues at coordinate 200,042 of APFE030711133.1, forward strand.
TGAATAATAACACATGGTTTGGGGCAACAATAGCCCTTTGGCTAGGGATATAACAGGCATGACAAAAATGTACAATGTCTGGGAATGGGTGAACTTCTGGGAATATATAGTTGGGAAAATTGGATTCCCAAAGGTTGATGTCATTACCATGGTTTAGGAACTTATATTTACTCCAGCAGTGGAGCTTCAAAAGGTGGGTTGGAGTTTCAATGTCCTTTATTTGAAAATCCCTAGCTGTTAGGGCCAAATGGTCAATGTCTAGGTGAGGGGTTGAGACCAGTCTGACATCTAGAGAGGTATGGGCACCCATATTGAGGATAAAATATGGGAATTAGGCTTCTACAGATTGTATAAGTGAAGCTTTGAATAGGTCTGTACAAACATAGGGTATTGGAAGTTTGCAAGATAGGGGTTTGGATATTTCAGGGGGGAATATTCTTAATTTAGGGGAAATCAATTAAATTAAATTAATTATTTCTTGAATTCACTGTATGTTTTTAAACTGAGAGGGTCGTTTTGGTTTTTTGTTAAAATACCTGGAAATGGTGGTATAGGTTGCAAACTAGTGTGAATAGTGGCTGAAGAGGGTATTGTGGCTTCAATTGTGCACTGGAGGGATGAATTGGGCTTCCAGAGTATGTTCGGGAGGTAGTTGGTGGTCAAATCTGGTTGCAAAGGCTCAAAGTGGCGCAGGAAAGCTTAGGAGGATTTCACAGAGAAAATGAGCGAAAAAGGGTGAAAATGGGCGTATTTTGCCTTTTAATCGGTAACGGTTATAAATTGGCAGGGAATTTCATAATGAACAATGATGGTTTTGCGCTTACACGAGGAGGCGGTTTCATTGCTCATCGCACCACTTTTGGGAGTGGGGTGGTATTTTCCTCAGAGCACGTGAGTTAATGAGGAGATTCCATCTAGCCAAAAGGGGCCCGAGCAAAACCACGAATCTTGCGTGCTCTCGAGCGGGTAAAGTTTGGGAGGCGAATGAACATGATATGGATGCGCACTGTTAGATCTGGGGGTGATAGATCTAATGATTGTCGCATGGTGAAGTTACACGACGGGAGTAGGGGTGGAGATATGTGGGTTTTGGGGGGGGGGGAATTTAAACTTAGGATAATGGTTTTTAGTGGGTTTATAGGAAAAATAGGGAAATTAATAAGGGGAAAGTGGTTTCTTCAAAGGGAAAAGGGTTTCAAACTAGGGAAAAGGGGCTTTGGGTTGGGAAATGACTTTTGGAAGGTAATTTGTTAGGGAAATGTGTGAAACCAAGGGGAAAGGGTGAAATGGAATGAGGCGAAGTTAGCCAAATCAACTGGTGAAAATCCATTCACTTTCATAACTACTCCTACACATTGAAACATATGATTAAGCATAATAAATGTGTTTTTTCTTCAATCAACTTTTTACTTCTGTAACCTTTCTTCTACTTACCCTTTACTTACCTTAACATTTTTTCTTCACTTTATTGGGTGCATTTAAGCTAGCAGACCCTTTCTTTCCTTTTTCTTTTGAAAAGTAAACTATATAATTCTAACCTTATATCTTCTAATGGCTCATATTAAGCTTATGAGCACATTTTATTTCTCTACCTAACTATTGATCTACTAAGACTAAAAAGTTTGGCAAGATCTTTATTCTCTAACTATAAACATGAAATTTAAAGCATGAACTAGTCAAGATTAAACAGTTTGAATATCATGGGTTGTGGCATTTATGACAAGCTACACACAACCATTATTTTGCACAATAAAGTAAAAAGTAGTGGCACTTAGACTTGCACACTTTCACGATCTATTTTTGTTTGAGGTTCATATTTTTTCACTTTTCTTATTCTTTTTGTCCTTTGATATTTCTTTTAGGACATACCATATTTACATTTTTAAAATTTTTAATATGGAAAACATTTGTAGAAAAGAAAAGGTATATACAATATTACAAGACTAATCACAACTAATTCAAGATTATGAATCCTATTAATATAGGACCCTAACAATGGCTCCACATGGGGATGGCATTTCCCTGTGAAATTTCAAGAACTCTAAAGATCAGTAGCCTTTGAATTGGGACTGGTGTTTCCTTGTAAACTATGCTTTTGTCATTTCTGTCTTATTGATACTTATGATGGTGAACCCTTCAAAGCTCAGGGCCTTCTCTTCGGGCTTCAACTTCAAAATATTACTATCCAATCCAATCTACACTCTGTAATGTTATGTACAATGATGCAAAGTAAAGTGAACTATGGTTAATCTGTAGAAAAGTAATGCTTCAACATTCTACCATTGATAGGTCCTCTTGGTAGATTTGATCCATCTATCTCTCTCAAGAAAAAAACATTGTTACCCCTGTAACCGTAAATGACATAAGGCCCTTGCCATAATAAGTCAAATTTCCCATGTTTTCCTTTGTATTCCCTTCTTGAATCCCACTTAAGAACATTATCACATATGCAAAAATCATCTACTTTGGTCTTTTTATCAAATACCTTTTTGATTTTGTCCTGGATTACCTGTGATTTTACATATACTTCTTCTCTGGTCTGCTATAGGTGTATGGTCTGATTTATCCTTCTCTGAATATCATTTGGTTCCACCTGTAATTTTTGGATGATCTTCATCACTGGCGCTCCCAAAGGTGATGGGAAAACAACATCCATCCCATATACTAATTGATGGGGAGATGTGCCAATGGACTTCTTGGTAGTTAGTCTACCTACCCATAAGGCATTGACCAACTTTTTGTTCCAAGTCTTTTTGTTGTCTTCCAGTAATTTCTTAATGATATTGACCAGGCTTTTGTTGGAGGATTATGCAAATCCATTACCTTGAGGGTAATAGGCAGTGGAGTGGCGAAGGGTGATGTGGTATTTGTTACAGAAGTCTATCATTCTCTTGGATTTAAAGGCAGCTGCATTATCAGTAATGAGCTTCTGGGGGCATCCAAATATTGATAGGATATTATTTTCTACAAAGGAGATAATGACAGTGTCTATGGCTTGTCTAGAATGGATGGCTTTTATCCATTTGGTAAAATAGTCAGTGGCTGTCAGAATCCACTTATGTTGGGCTGAGGAGGCTAGGTGTATTTCTCCAATGAAGTCTAACCCCCATTGTTGAAATGACATTTCAGTGTAGATTAGTTTAATACGCAAGGGTAAAAGTTTTCTCTTTCCACAAATATCTGGCATTTATGACAAGAGGTCACATGTTTCTTAACATCTACAAACAGAGTGGGCCAGTAGAAACCAGCCCTCAGGATTTTGTCAGCAGTGGTTTTTAAATACAAGTGTCCACCAAAATCCCCTGCATGAAATTCTTGTAAAATTTTATCAGCTTCATCTTTCAGTAAACAATTCAAAAGAATACCACTATTGTCTTTCCAAAACAAAGCATTATCTATAATACAATATTTTAATGACTTCATTTTAAAAAATCTAGCTTTAGTTCTTATTAAACTAGGAGAATCTTGTAAATTTAGTAATACAAATATAATATTTGCATACCAGGGTGAATTAGTAAAAGGTTCACTGATCTGTGGAGTCGCCATCTCTTCCTGATCATCAAGGGCACTAATGAAGTTTATATCTATGGCCTGACAGTTTGATTTAGCCATGAGTTTGGCTAAACCTTGGCCTTTGATAAGCTTAGTGGGCTTTATCTCTATGTCATATTCCAATATTGTGGCAATCCATTTGCCTCTCTTTCCTTCAGGCCCATTTTGTGTCAAAATGTCCTTAACTATTGAGTTTGGAACATAAGCAATGATGTGAGAATACTAAATGTAGACTTTGACATCTTTGATGGCATTTACTAAATCGAATGCTTTTTTTCCATGAGATTATATTTGAGTGTAGAATCTCTTAAGCATTTACTGAAAAATGAAAATGGTTGTTCATATCCTTGGTCATTCTTTTGCAGCAAGACTGCTGTAATGGTTTGTTTTGAAGCAAAAGAAGAAATTATAAAGTCTTTCTGAAAATCAGGACTTATAAGGACTGGATTTTTGGTTAAGGCTTCCTTAATGGCTTCAAAGGACTGTTTAGCCTCCACTGTCCATTTATGTGTTGAGTCCTTTCTCAACATGTTATTTAGTTCTCTAATGAATTCTGCTAAATTTGAAATGAATTTCCTAAGAAAATTTATCTTGCCTAAAAATGATTGTAACTCTTTAATGTTTCTAGGATGGGAAATGGTCAAAATGGCCTCTATTCTAGCAGGATCTATTCTAATTCCATCTTTGGATATTATATGTCCCAACAAGTTACCTTGTTCTAAACCAAAGAGTGTCTTTTTGGGATTTAAAGAAATCCCAAATTTCCTACATTTGATGAAAACTCTTCTCAGATGGTCCAAGTGTTCATTATCAGATTTAGAAATGAAAGATGTCATCTTGGTATACTAATAGGAAGTCATGGATATCCTTTGCCAAATCTATATCCATAGCCCTCTGAAATGTTGCTCCTGTGTTCATTAATCCAAAAGGCATCTTTAAGTACATAAAGGTACCCTGAGTAGTAAATGCAGTTTTGGCTTGATCCTCTGGTTGAACTAAGATATGGCTATATCCAAAGAATCCATTAAGGAATGAAATCTTGGATGAACCTACTACCCTCTGAAGGATATGGTCTATTTTTGGTAGAGGATAGTTGTCATTTAATGAGACCTTGTTTAAATTTCTGAAATCCACACAAAGTTTGATTTCTCTAGTCTTTTTCCTAGTAGTGACTAAGTTTGAAATCCAATCTGAGTATCTAATGGAGGATATAATTTGGGCATCATACATTCTTTTAACTTCTTTCTCAATAGATGGCATAAGAACTAGGTTAATTCTCCTAAGTTTCTATTTGAAAGGTTTATGATCCTCTTTGAGAGGTATTTTGTGTTGAATTATGCTGGTGTCATAAGACTTAAAGTCTTCATAACTCCATGCACATACATCTTGGAACTCTTTAAACATATTTATGTATTTTACCTTTTCCTCTGGAGGTAAGGTTTTTGATATTTTAATGAATTTTGGTTTTTCTTCAGTCCCTATGTTACATTCTTCTATATCTTCTCTCAAAGGCTCTGGTTTTGGTTTCCTAGCTACATTGTTTGAGTCAAACAAATCTTCTAAGGGGACTAATCCCTTAGGAAAAAAAATATTTTTAAGGTTGAGAATTTCAGGATCATCATCCATTATTTCCTTTATCTCTACATTTTCTAAGTTATCTACTTCTAATCTAGTGAAATTAGTAGGTTTACCTACTTCTAAAATATTTACATCTATGGCACTATCTATGTTACTATCTATGTTATTTTCTATTGTACAGTCTGTATCTATTTTACAATTCTGTAACTCACCTTCAACATTCATGAAATCATAAATCTGAGAATCCTGGGAGAAAATCTGCCAATACCTCAAGTTGTCTGGTGTAACAGGCCTATGTCTCACTTCTGTAGTGTACTCATGGTTGGGTTGAAAGGTCAATTTGTAGGTACTAGCAAAATGGCAATACTATGGGCTTGCATGTTTTATTTTCTAGGAATGGCAGTAAAGTTTGTTTCCAGGAGTTCTTTAATCAAATCTAGGACAATCTCCCTATATTGACTAAGTCCGGGATTGTTTACAGAGCATTCACCATTAGTTTGTTTAATAATCAGTTCTGAGTCTCTAAGTATAGAGACTCTTTTGGCTCCAAGTTTTCTAACTAGTTGTAACCCTAAGATTAGGGCTTCATATTCATCCATGTTATTGGTACACTTGAAGTTTAATCTGAATGCATGTCCCTCAAAATCATTATTCTCCATATTATGGATCCACATTCCTGCACCAGCCCCTAGTCTCTTCACAGATCCATCAAAATCTAGATGCCATAGGGACTCATGAAAAATGTTATCACTATCAGCTATTTTATATTTTAGTTCTTTAGGTGTCATTTGATTATTGTCATGTTCTGAATTGTACAAGACGAAAGAGTCCATATCATAATGCATGGAGTATATGGGAACGTTTTGTGTTTCTTCAACACTACTCACCATGTATTTCATCAAGGTCTCTCTATATAATTTTCTTTGTTGGGCAAAAACAGATATGGTGGCATAAGACATATCTAATTGCAAGGATCCTTGCAATTTTGCTCCCCATGAATGAGATAACAGCATTCCATATTTGGGTGGGATGTCTGCAACCACTATGTCCATTACAATACTTTTCGCTGGGCATTGGACTAGAGTTACACATTAATCCTTGATCAAACCAAGGCATTTAACTTGGCTAGAGTCAAAGGAAAACAAGTCCTTATATGATTTGGTGATGTCTAAGCTCAGTCTCTCCATGGTTGCTTTTGGCATCAAATTATGGGATTCCCCTGAGTCTAACATAGCATTATGTAATATTTTGTCATGAATGCTTAGGCTATTGTAGAAAGGAGGGACTCCTTGCTGATGAGTACCATTCACCTGAGGGCCAAACAATAATTAAGGTTTTAAATAGAGGAGGAATGACCTATTATAGAGTTTTATGAACCCAACATTTTAGATTCCCAAGTGAGTCCATCATTATGGGATGCGACAATAGATATTCTAGAGATATTCATGATGTATCCATGAGCTATATTTTAAGTTATATATATAGGTTATGAAGGAGTTATTCTAAGAAATTAGGTCGGCCAATCTCCAGTTAGTTTATTAATATTCAGATTGGCTGACCTAATTTCTTAGACTAAGTCCTTCATAACCTATATATATAAATTAAAATATAGCTCATGGATACATCATGAATATCTCTAGAATATCTATTGTCACATCCCCTGATGATGGACTCACTTGGTAGTCTGAAACGTTGGGTTCATAAAACTCTATAACAGGTCATTCCTCCTCTATTTAAAACTATCCCCACCTGTATGGATTCATTAATTAACAATAATTCAGGTTGACCATCATTCAAATTGACAACATCTTCTCCCTCTCCTATATTTAAAGTTTTAGTTATATGTGATTTATAGGATTCATTCTTTACTATTTTGGGCAAAGGAACTAATATCTTTGGTTTTTCTATTTCAGTTTTGATGTTGAAAGGGAGCTGAGTTTTTTTTTTTGGATGTGATCTTCCTTAACAAATGCAGTTTGTGTGTTTTTATATTGTTTTTCAATACTAGGCATTTCAGTTTGTGTGTCAGATGTTTTGCCTTGATTTCTCTTATTTGGAATGTTTTCAATGATTGTTTCAGTTTGAGTTTCAGTGGACGTTATATCTACAATTTTTAGGGTAGAATTCTCTGGTGTTCCCCTAGGGAGGTTTTGTAAAATTTTAGTGCCAGGAGCTTCTATTATTTTCTTAGTCTAGGTCTGGATTGATCTCTTAATGGTAGTTTCATTGTTCTTTTTACTTCTTAAGCTATATTGTTTGTGTAACTCATATATAGCTGACTCATATTCTTGTTTAAAGTCAAAGGATTCACCAGATTCTAACTGCAACGGTTGCATCATGTATAACTCCTGTTCTTCTTGAGTAAGAAAAACAACATCTTCGTCTATAGTTTCTAGTAATTTTATATGGGTATCATCCTCTCCTTCTTGGTCCTGTGAACCCTCAGCATAGTTCTCCTGGAAGGGGGGCCTAATCTAATGATCTAGAATAGCATTCTTTCCAGTGTTAGGGTTCTTCCTAAAGTTAGGGTTTCTTATTGGTGGTGGTTGTTGATTCTCCCATTGAGTTTTCCTTTCCATGTTTTCTAATCTATCCATTATTCTCTCTACACTCTTGGATAAACTATTTATCTTTCCATCAGAAGTGGAAGTTTCCTCTTTCATTACAACTCTCTTTTCATTTCTCATTCTAGATTTCTTGGCTAATAGGTTGGCCTCTACACTAACATCATTTCTTTGCATTTGTTCCAATGTTTCAAGGTTTCTTTCCCTTAATTGGTATGACATGTCAGTTTCAAAACCATCATGGATTTTAATTAATGCTAGGTCAGGTGGAGGCTTAATATTAGATGGGATTGCATTATAGATATTATTAAGCCTAGTACAATAATCCTGGACTGACTCATTAGGAGCTCTTCTAATGTTGTCATATTCAGAAAGTATTTGTAGAGGGTTTTTCTTTCTCTCCCATCTATCAATGAATAATCTATGAAAATTAGCTAAGTTTGCAATATTATGGGCAGGTAAAGCTTTGAACCATTTCTTGACATCCCCAGTTAATATTTGGGCAAACAACCTCATTTGGACATCTAATTCATCTATCTCATGCAACTCAAAATAGTCAGTCATCTTGTTTACATGATGTTGGGAAGTGTACTAACCAGTGGCATCAAACAAAAATATTTTACTCTGATAATCTTGGGGCATGGCATGGAGTTGTGAAGGTAAAACCAGAGGTGCATATCAGTCTGCCATGGCTTGGATTCTGGTTTGACTAAGGGGTAAAGTGCTGGTAGTTGAGGAAGGGCTTGAACTGGATGGAGATGAACTAGATGATGGTGAGGATGATTGATGAATAACTAGTTTAGGGGATTGTATTGTGGTGGATACTATTGGCAAGGTTATGGTAAAAGAAGGTGTATTTATAGTGAGTGAAGATTGTGTAGAACTTTCAGAGGCAGCAACAGTAAGGGCAACTAGTTCAATAGATTGTTGAAGGTAAGCACTATCTATATTGTTGATCATTGTAGAGGTCAAGGCTTCTAACTCGTCAAAATCATCAAAAATAAATTTATCTAAATCTAGATGGATAACCATTTTTTATTCAATGAGTTGAGTAAACTCAGGTTCTAACAATATTTCTTGGATGGCATTCTCAGATTTAGTTCTAAATAATGAGAGGTCAAATGAAAAATCAAAAGGGATTTCCTCTAAAGTTGACAACTCCTCAAGGAGTGAATTTTCTTTGACTAATTGGCTACTAGTTACTTGAGTTTCTTCATTTTTTGGTTTTCTTAAAATTATGTCTGGGTCAACTATGGTAGCAGGGTTTTGATCTAGGTTTGGATCTAGGTTTGCCCTGGTATAGTGAGTCTTCTTAGGAGCCAGAATTCTAAATTTTTTTAACAGTTTTTTTTTACGAAATTGTTCAAAAACAACTTGATAAAAATGACCTTAAGGGGCTTAAGATTAAATTTAAGGTTTCCTTAAAGTTTTATGATACTGAAGATCAAAGTCCCCAATATGGTCACCAATGGTGTTATCACTCCAAAATTTCTTCCAAGTTGTCATAAAAAGAAATGATAGAGGTAACCACAAACCACTTTTGGAGATAAGGACCTAGCCTTCCTAATCTCAGAGAGGGCTCTCTCTTTTTTATTTAACTTTGTTTTAGTTCATTAATTTTAGGCTAGTTATGATTGTGCTTGGGTTTTGATTTGAATTTGGGTGGTGGGATCGCTTACTTAGATGAAAAATGATTGTCTTTCACCATTGGGCTATGGGGTCAAATGTTAGACAAACAAGACTGGATTAAGTTCTAAAAATAGTGTCTAGAGGGCAAGATAGAGGAGTTACTACAGATCACAAAGGCTGGAAGGTGAAATGGTTTCCAATCAGATCCACCCTTAGGTTTAATATCAAAATAACTCTACAAATATATAGCAATCCACCCCCAATACTTCGAATTATGAAGCATTTATACCAAAAGAATTTACAAAATATCTCAAACTACATTGAGAACTAATCTAGGAAAAAGAAATATCTTCATGCAAGAAGATAGAGACAGTTATTGAATTGTTGTTTGCTCTCCCTGTTATTTAGGTTCTGCTGTCTTTTATTCTTTGATCTTTTTCCCTTTAAGCTGCTTGGCTGTTTGATCTTCATGCTGGATGTCATATTTACTTATGACCTTTCATCTGATACTCTTTGACCTTATTGACTTGTCAATATCATTTTATTGTGCTCTTTTACTTTTTACTGTACATTTATATTTTTACTGTGTATTTCCTGCAATAAATCATTGAGTTTTTCCCATGTCTCACCACCGAGTAATTGGATATTGAGCATTTTTTGGTATATCTCACCTGCCTCTATGTATTTGGCGAAAGTAGGCTTATTGACAAAAAGGTGTTTTACCTCATGTTGGAGGTAAAACAAGTTTTCAAAAGTTTGGTATAATACTTTTCCTGTCGGTATGCCCTTCATGGATGAAGTGTTAACCTAATATCTGGCCACTTCTCTGATCTTCTTATTGTAATCTTCCGGCGTCATTAGCTTATCATTTATAAATAAGGGATTTGGTAAGGCCTTTTGCCTCAAAAGTTCGAACTTAACCATGAACCTGTCAATGGCCAGTTGCATGGTTTGACACTTATCCTCCAAGTTCAACATCAAATTCCTCTTAGTGAGGACTCTTCTAAATTCCAAAATTGTACCTGTCTTGTTAGGTATCTCTAGTTTTTGTAGCTCATACTGGTTCTTGGAGTTGATGAAGTGGATGATTCTGGTTGCCTCCTCTGGCATATCTCCAAGCTCTTCTTTGAATTTCTGAATGGCTTCTGTAGCCTGCTTTATAAACTCAATTTGTTCAAAAATGACATGAATGGATGGCCAAATTTCATTGACAGAGTCAATGATATTGGCGCACAGTTGTTCCTTATCCTGATCTAGAGTCTCATTCAGTGTCAGCTTTTTCTCCAGGCTTTTGATTCTTTTAGTCATCCTTGTTGCCTTATGTTGTCCTTCTCTGTGCATGATTTGGGCCAATTTGTAATCTGTCTCTAGAATAGTGACTTTCTCCTTAAGTCTTTTCATCTCAGTGGTCTGAATGGACATCTCTTCCATTGCTTTGACCAGCCTGTTTGCTTCATCACCTGTGGAGCCTATTGCTGATGTAGTTGCCAGTAGTGCAATGGCCATTGGAGTAGTGGGAGCTAAGGATGTTGCGAATGTAGAAGGTACAACAGTAGTAATTGTTGGAATGACAATTGCAAGAGCATTATCCAGACTATCTTGTTTGAGCTACATCAAGATAGCCAGTTCTTTCTCCATCTCTTTCAACTGGTCATTCAGTTGCAGCACTAGATCCATCATCTCTTCATGATTTCTCTGAATTTCCATGACCTCCTTTGTCTGTGGGTGCTATGGATGAAGCAGCTTAAGCTATTTCTTGAGGGTTTCTATGTCCTCATTCTTCTTGTTCATTAATTTCTCTGTGGTCTTATCATCACTTGGGTCATGGCCCAGTTCAACGATCAAGTCCTCGAAGGATTTTATCCTGGTGTCTTTAGCCTATGAGGAGGCCTTCTCCAATTTGTACTGGCCTGTCACATTGTGCAATGACTGCTACAACTTGTAGGCTTCCATGGCCTTTCCTATGAGGGTGGAGTAAATCATTTCCCTATTCTGTTTGTGGAACTCTATCTAATCAATGGGATGAACATCCCTAGCCAACACCTCAAAATTTGTCTTCTTGTAATCTGTTGGGGTCTTTGGTTGTTGTATAGTGGGCTGCAAAAATGATACCTGCATTTTCCGTGCTTTGATGTGAAAGGCTAACATGAGTCTGGTCTGGTTTGGTGGTGTAAGCTTGAGGTATTGGGCATATGTCTCTTGAATTTTTCATTCCTCATCTTTATCTCTTTAAATCTATATTTGATATCCTTTTCCTTGTCAACTGACCTAACAAAGGAAGAAACCTCCATACTCTATTGCCTCTCTATCGTCTGTGTGATGGAGGTTGATGGCTGCTGCGTTTCACTTGATGTAGCTATTTTTCACTTCTCTGCCCCATTGCCTCAATGTCAGTTATTTCCTTTGAAGCAATGTTCTCCTCTTGTTCAAAGACAAGATTCAACTTGGGCCTCTTGCTTGGCTCAAACAACTCATCAGTAGTCTCCATGGCAGAGCTAGATTCCTCCTCCCTATTCCTCTTAGGATTCTTCTCTTCATTGGTTGAGGTCTGAAGGATAGGAGGAATGTTCATTGGCTCCCCTTGTTCTGGAACTTGTAGGAAAGAGTTGTGATCAAATTGTCTTTCAATATCAATGAGTGTGTTCTCTACATCCACAACAGTGTTGTCCATATCAATCAAGGTGTTCTCCACCCACTCATACTGGTGTGTTGCGGAGGTAAATCCCCTCTGCAGACAAAGGCGATCCCTACTAGCCCAAATGGGGTCTAGCAACAATCAAACAATGCTAACACGCAGGTTCCTAATTGCAAATCAAAGGCTAATGATGAGGGCCTACCTGGATTCCAACGCTAGTACTTGTAGACCGGTCACAATCCCCACGATCTTCGTGAACGGACACCTGCACATGCAAAGAACGACACAAATACAAGAATAAAATCCAATAGATGCAACAATATATCAGTCAGAAAGGATATAAATCAATCATCATTACAAAGACAATAAGAGTGGAACCATAATGATAGTCATCTATTATTGATAAACTAAGAAGAATACAACCATAGTTCTGACGTCAAATCTTCCTTTGGATGGGTGATCAGCAGCACATGCCTTGAAAATCTTGTTGGGAATGGGGAACAAGCCTCTCTCTCCTTGGTTACTTGGACAATAATCTCCTCACTTTAGATTTAACCTTATGGGAATGAAGAAGGCTTCTTGTAGCATGAGCTTAGCAATTCTCAGACTTTGGGACTTAGAATTTGGAACTAGCTTGTCAAAGGAAAAAGGACAAGCTTTTATAGATAGAGGGGAAGGAGTTAGGATTTTCCACAATATTCGTGGGGTTGGATTTATCACTAAGAAACTTCCATGAGAGGTGGAGAACTACTTCCCTCCTATGGAGATTCGAAGCTAAACTGACCCAACTCAATATAGATTCAGTTCATGAGTGGGTTAGGAAGAACCTTTGTAAGTTTGTTTGTTAAAAACTTTACCCAACTGGGCTGGAACGAGTGCGACTTTGAGACAGAGCGCCAGCTGGCGCGCCCTCTTTGGAGTATTTCCCCCATTGGCGCGAGTGATACACAATGAAACCGTGCCAATGGAAAAAGGGCTATTTTTATCGGTATTTTGCAGAAGGTGTCTTCAGGGCATATGAAGTACATACTTAGGGGAATACAATGCAAGTGTTTCCAGGTTATGTCACTTCTCACAGGTCCCGGAATAAGTCCTCCAAGGTGCGGGAGAAGGGGTAATAGGGATGGTGACAAGTTACTGTGTAACAGATGCCCCTTAAAGCATGAGGCCCGAGAGAGAGAGAGAGAGGGGTGAAGTGCTTTACAAGAACATGGCCAACTGAAAACACTGCCGCCAGAGAACCTGCGTGAAGAAGTACAACTGATATCTCAAGTACATGATGTATGTGGTATGGGCGCAGCCATCCATAGCAGAGTACAGAAAAATCTGGATCCAAGGTATTGACGTAGCCATGTAGTGAGGATCGATAAATAGACTCAGGCATGGTCGCAGCCATCCAGTGAATGAGTCATGTAATGATCATAATAATCCACAAAACCGCAACTTGGATCTCAACAAACAAAATCCAGGGTCTTGTGCTCCATCTCAACCCGAACAAAGTACAAGTTCAAGCATGAGAATATGGGAGTCGAAGTCGAACATGTAAGAACATCATCAGATTACCAGTCAATGATGAAAACTGTTAACAGACGCGAGAAGTACCACCAATAATGACAATGGTCCTCAAGGTACTATAGGTACAATCTACGGCGTGCGAATCAGTGAGCCAACGTTGAACGCCCGTAGAATCATTCGATCGGAGGCCGATCATGAAAACCTCGCGTCGAACACGAAGAACCTGCCATTGAGGCATGTAGGCTCCAAGGCACCTGAAGGGAGTCTCTGGGTCAACTTTCGGGATAATGAGCTGAAGTCAACAAAAAGTGACCTTAATCGAAGGTGGGTCATAATGTTTCCCACATCATCGACACAAGACATAGAAGGATAAGATGTTTGTGAATCAGAATTATGTGAGGTATCAAAGGGAGGTTGAGAATTCTGCAGAGGTCAACTTCTCTTGAACATATTGGTGGCACGACAGTGGACTTGGCAGTATTTGACATCAAATGATCAGGGGTCATGGTGATAGAGCAATGAGCAGATGAGAGGTCAAACAGGATAACCCAAACCCATGGAGGCAAGTGTAAAAACAAGATGAGATGTCCCCACCCAGACACGAATGCAGACAAGTGCCATGTTCAAGAGTGACATACTGTCGACACGACAATAATTTTGGTTCCATTTTCCCCACCATTTATGGTGAGTACCCTGGTTATTTTTTGATGACAAGCTTGATGAGGATAGCATATGCTTGAAAGGCGTCATTTCGACAGAATCCGATGTCATTAAGTTTTAACGAGTCTGACAAAGGAAGAACTCGACGTCTTTTCATGTTTAGAGAGTTTGAAAAGACAGCGGAAAATTAAACTCTAGGGATGTCCTTTTTCATAAAGTTCTGTCTCTCAAGCCCGAAAAAGTATAAAACAATGCTCGAAAGAACCGCCCGATCATTACGACCGAGGAGTACTTTTCATAAGTAGTGATTTCGACCTGAAAAAGTAAAAAAGTGATCGAAACCACGTCGTTTCGTAACTGTTAACGAATCTGAAACGACAAGGGTCCGACGATCTTTTCGTCTTTACACGGTCGGAAAAGGGTTTAAAGACGACCACCTCTTATTTACATTTAACGAGTCGAGAGGAATAACTCGGCGTTCTTGTCACGTTTAGAGAGTCAGAAAAGAGCAGAAAGATGACTCCATAGTGACTTTTTCGTGTGTTTACAGAGTCCGAAAAAGCATAAAATACAACTCGTTTCGTCGCCTAAGTCGCACAAACACCTGTCGCTGCACAAAAACCAGTGTAAGATCCATTTTCGACACAAATATACATTAAAATATTCATAAAAAGACTTTTTAAAACCTATTGAGGGTCAAAAGCTATAAAATAGGTGAAAATGGTAAAAACAAGAATTACTTTTCACTTTTACATCATTGAGAGTGACATTAGTGCTTTGGGTGTGCGATCTTCAAGTGACGATTGCAACAAATCCGGGTGACCATTCGGAGCACCGTCAGTTCTAGGTAAGAGGCCAACTCTCCTACTCCATTTTTGCCTATTTTTAATTTGCTTTAGTTTGTTTTATCAACCTCTGTGGAGGGAATTTTAAAAAGTAGGGTTGCGCCCATTGGCGCGGGTTTCGGGCACAGACCCACGCCAATGGGGCATTTTTCTACAAAGGCTCGTGCCCATGGGCGCGACTATTTTAGAAACAGTTGCGCCAACAACCGCGTGCACTTATTTCTCAAAATTTAACAATTCTAAAGCCAATCCAATGCATTTTTTAATTTTCCAAGGATCTAATTTGATGTTTTGACCTTGTGATTGCAGGAAAATACACAAAATGGTACTCCAATGGAAAAAAAGAGAGCATGACCAGGTATACACATTGGCCCTAGCAGATGAAAACTGCATGGAAGCTCTTAGAGCTTGCGGGCTCAAGAAATACTTTCTCCTATCCTATCTACGAGCTCAGCTAGAGCTCTTACGATATTTGATCAACCTGTGGGATGAACATGATCAAGTGTTCTGCATACAGGACCAAGTACTAGAACTAGACGTATCTGACATCTATTTCATCACTGGAGTGTCGCGTAGAGGGCCGATTCCTCTATTGACAGGTAGCAGGCCATCCGGGGAGAAGATGGAAGAGGTGAAGGCTTGAGTTTTCCCAGAGGCAAAATATGGGTCCGGCAGCTCAAAAGTGGATATCCCCACTGTTCAGGACCTAATACTCAGAGCTCTATTTTTCACCATCACACGAGCTACGGGGGCACAGGCACCCCACGAAGCCACAAAGAATCACCTGATACTGGTTACAGAGTGTCTCAACCCGACGATCTTCAATTGGGCGGCAGCGGTGACGACCAATATGAAGAGGCAGCTTACAAAGGCTAAGCACGGCAAATTGCAACAGTTTGGGTACGATTCCATTGTGGTGACATTCTTCTTGGAACGTGTGCCAATATTCGAGGGCCAACGGGCCTTTGTTCCTGATTCGGCACCTCAAGAGCCGAGGATGGCTCGTTGAGTGGCACTGATGCCGAGAGGGGGGGGGTGAGGCCAGCAGATGTTATGGAGGCCTGAGTTTTTTGGGTGGCCTCGCCGCCAACTGATCGTGGTGGAGGGCTGGCCATATGCAGGGACAGACTTCACCGGTGACCCCGACCTCCCACTGCCAAAGGGAGAGGACTGGGATGAGGAGATAGGTATGACTTCTTTTTGGTTTTGTGTTTTATGATTTTTTTGTTAATACATGCTTGTTCTAATAACATTTATATGCATATGCAGATGTTGGCCCAGAGCGCCCAGCTGGCATGTCTCCCATTGCAAGGAGACACCAAGTTGTAGCGGATCCTTAGGAGGAGGGTGGTGATAGAGGAGAGCTCATCCAGAACCTTGAGGGTATCACTCGAGGGATCTCGGACTATGCTTGGTTAGCGGATGTCTTGTTAACGTACCAGAGGCACACTGTGGGGGTGCCTAATTGCATCCACCGACTTCTGAGGTGTTTAGTGCAAGCAGTGACGTGCTACCATGAGAACCATAGGGACTAGATATCTAGGCTTTATCTCCATGCATATTTTTTGACAGACATGTTGTCTCCGGATGTACTAAGACAAACATGTATTATTTTTTGATGATGCACGTGGTGCAAACATTTGGACACACACACACACACACCACACACACACACACACACACACACACACACACACACACATATATATACATATGTTTTATGGTTTATTGTGTTTTATGTTTCTTATGTTATTTTAAATTACATGTTATGCAAATGCCTATCCAATACATAATTAGCTAATGCATCGGTTAACGTATTAAATCGTCTTGGAATATGTTGATAAGTAATGAAATCAAAATCCCTTTCTAAAAACTTAACACGTAAATACAACCTTAAAATCCGATGGTCTCTGATGGAATAATGCCCATTGAGCTGGTGGACGACAAGCTGAGAGTCCAAGTTCACAACCAATGTTCGAATACCGAGGTTAATCACCTCAGCTAGTAACTCAATCACAGCACTATAATCAACAACATTGTTCGTGGTACAACCTAGAAAAACCCCTTGAAGGTCTACTAACTCACCATGAGGATTGTAGATCACCCATGCTGCAGAGGACAAGTTGCGTGTACTGCGGGAGGCACAATCAGCGAAACCAACGTAAGGCGAACCAGACATCTGTCCAAAAAGCAAAAAGGACACAATAAGCGGAAATGACACTGACACACCAAGACAAAATCATGAAAACATGCACACACAACACACTTGCTAAAGCACACATATGTACAAAAAATAGAGTGCCTGGACTTATGCATAATATTTTTTCCAATAAAGCCCATTCCGGGGCTTATCCAGGGTATTTCCTTCATAGTCAATAAGCTCTAGGCCCCCTTTTGCAAAACTCTTTTTACAATGTAAGGCCCGTGCCACATGGGCTCGAATTTTCCTACCCCCAACTTATCATTAGCTTGATCATAGAGCAGGACCAAATCTCCCTCAACAAAAGAGCGAGGATGAACAGTGTTATCGAAGTGAGTTTTCACTCACTTCTTCTGTGCTTCAATAGCTAAAGAGGCTAGTCAATGAGTCTCATCTAGCCGCTCCAGGTAAAGAAGGCACTCCTTTATCGGAGTAGTGTGAGGGAGCAATTCGACGGCTAACTTTAACAAAGGAATCTCACACTCAATAGGAAGGGTAGCCTCCAGTCCATAAATCAACTGGAAGGGAGTGAAACTGGTGGCATCCTTCACAGAGGTTTGGTAGGCCCACAAAGCAGAGAACAACATCAAATGCCAGTCGGACTTATGCATGCCAATGGTTCATTGAAGCATCGTAACCAAGACCTTGTTCACGGCTTTTACTTGACCGTTGCCCTGAGGATAGTATGGAGTCAAACTATCATGCCGTAGGCCCAACTGGGTTGTAAGCTCGGTCATCATATGATTACGGAAATACTTTTCGTGATCAGTGACGATGGCTTGAGGGACTCCGAACCGCGAGATAACATGATTGAACAAAAACTTCGCCGCGGAGTGACCATCTTCAGACAATGTAGGCATCGCCTTGGCCCATTTCATGAAATAATCAACAACAACGATGATATACCCATGCCCCCCGGCCGAGCGAGGGTTACAGGTCATATAATCGATGCCTCATTTGGCAAAAGGACAGACGGTAACAGTGGGGTGCAGTGGAGCAGGGGGTGCACGCATCTTCCATTGGTAGATTTGGCACTCGTGACATGAGCGGATGGCAAGAATACAGTCCTTAAAAGTGGAGGGCCAAAAGTAACCAGCGCGGAGGATTTTCTGTGCAGTGGAATATCTGGACATGTGACCGCCACAAGCGCCAGAGTGGTAGTCATTTAAAACTCTCTCGGCTTCTTTGAGTGTTAAGCATCGGCGGAGAATGGAATCAACGCTGAGATGGTACAGGGTGTCCCCAACAATGTGATATGGTTGGGCTTGATGGCAGATCCATCGTCGAGCATCCTTAGATGTCTCGAGAAGAAAAGAGGACGTCTGTAAATAGACAATGATATCCCCATACCAGGGATCGAGGGTGCTGATGAGGAAGAGAGTTTATTCCGGAATGTGATCCTCTAATCGAGAGGGTGCAGCATTGGATGGAAAAGAGCACAACAATTCAATGAAGACAAGTGATTTCTTGGACATGGCAGCAGTGAATTCCAGGTCGAACTCTTGGAGGATGACAATCCACTTCGAGTACTTGCCCCCCAGCAGCTGACGTGACAAAATGAACACCATAGGGTTGCAATCAAAGATCACTGTCGTAGTACACAACAAGATATAATGACAGAAGCGTTGGATGGCACAAACAACGGCCAATGCCAACTTCTCGACGTAAGCATATCAGGATTCTATATCTAATAAATTGCAGTTGAGATAAGAGATGACGTGTTCAGTGCCATCATCATCATCCTGAACAAGAACCATGCCAATGGTGGTATCAACAGCGGCCAAATACAAAGCGTAATCACGATGGTAATTTGGAGGACGCAACAAAGGAGCGGAAAAAAGGAGAGTTTTAAGATGTTCGAAAGACTCTTGAGCTACGACATCCCATCAAAACGGGGTGTCGCACTTTAGTAACCGCGTGAAACCTTTGGCCACCTCGGCATAGTTCGGGATGAATCATCGCAAAAAGTTTGCTTTACCTTGCAAGCTCTGCAATTGTCGCAAGGAAGCAGGGGGAGGAAGATTCAAAATGGCCTCGACTTTAAGGGGATCTAGATGGATGCCCTCTCGGGAGACGATGAACCCGAGAAGTCTGCCAGACTCTACGCAGAAGACATACTTATGCGGGTTCAGCCGAATACGGTAGTGTCGAAAATGGAGAAAGATTTCGTGGAGATGCACGGGATGGTCTTGACGCTTAGCTGAATGAGCTGGAAGATCATCTAGGTAACACTACACGATTTGTTGAATATCATGAAAGGCATAAAACATCGTGCGTTGGAAGGTGGCACCGGCATTCTTGAGACCGAAAGGGAGCTTTTTATAAGCGAAAGTGCCCCACGGATAGATAAAGGCGGTCTTGTGTTGATCAGCTGGCGTGATATTAATCTGGTTATATCCAGAGAAACCATCCATAAACGAATATATGTCACTTCTGACACACTCATCAATGAGCTGGTCAATGAAGGGTGTGGGGTAGTTATCTTTTGGACAGGCTCGATTAATATCACGGTAATCGACATAGACTCTAATAGTACCCTGCTTTTTATCCACAGGAATGATGTTGGAGACCCAATCTATGAGTGGGATGGGGTAGATGAAGCCAGCTTTGAGAAGTTTTTAGACTTCTACCTTAATCGCTACAGCCTTTCGGGGGTGCACGGGGCGTAAATGCTGACGAACAGGCTTAGCTCTTGGATACGTGGGTATCTCATGCACCACGATGCTTGGATCAATGCCGGGCATTTTTTCGTAAGACCAAGCAAAGATGTCATGAAACTCGTGAAAACGACCTATATAGAGTTGAATTTCCTCAGGAGTGCAAGTGACTCCTATGTAGATATGCTCGACAATCCCTGGTTTAACAGAGATGTCGATAGCTTGAGTCTGTGTAATGTTTCCTAGATTCCCTTCAGAGGACACTTGATATACTTGAATGGGTGTCTGAAGGGGTTATGAAGGGAGACAAGGAGAAAACCGCTCGAGACAAGCCAGCATTTCCCAAAGGGTAGGGAGGAACGAGGAACGGTGGTGAAGATTAAACCAAGGGGGTTCCTCGAGAGACATGGTCTCTATAATGGCTTCATCAGAAGGAAATATTTCCTTTAACGGATCCGAAGAAGCACAATCTCCAAGCCAAGGGGAATGAGTGTATGAGTCAAGAGCTCCGCTTAAATAAGTAGATTCAGCAGGAGGAGCCGATACAGAGACAATTTCGACGTAGTTGAGCTCAGCAGGACTCAACGACATCTCATCGCCCCACGATTCTATCTGATCAATGGGGGGAAGGACCCAAGGATCAAAACGAACTGAAATCATATTGATAGAGGCGAGGTTCGGAGGTGGGAGTGAAAAGACACCCATGAGGGCGGGATCTTTAAAGAGCGCAGCTCCCACACTCTCTAAGGGAATGGAGGTATGCTCCATAAAATGCACATTTCCTTTAGAAGAAGAAGCGAAGAAGGAGAGCTGGTCTACCGTGACAATTTTCCCCTGATGAGGGAAACTAATGACACGAAAGAGATATGAAGCCATGGAACGCATGGCATATGTCTAGCTCTGGCCCAAAGGAGGTTGTAAGTAAGATTAGCTTCGACAACTTCAACTTCCACTTCAACGGTCTTCCCTTCCAAAGTAATCGACAATCGTTGGAGGATACCGTAAGAGTGAGATTCTCTCCCATCAAAGGCTTCCAGCGTCGTTGGAGACTGACTCAAAGTCGGAGACCCAATAGCCTTCCAACAAGCAACAGACATAATGCAAGTTGAGGCGCCTTCATCAATAACTGTACGATGAATCTTTTTCAAATTGATGATAACCTAAATGAGGAAGGCAATCTAGTGAGGTAGTCTCGGTACATGGCTCTCGAGATCAAACGTGATCAAATCTGAGTCGGCCAGGTCGATGCCACCGATGGCCGATAGCAAGGACTTCCTCTGGGGTGGGCAGCTCTGGAGAACTTCTAAAGCAGACATAGCTGACAGAGCCTGAGCTAAGTCCTCAATGATGCTGTAGTGCTGGGCAGCACGAGCATTAGGGTTGTAAGACGATCTCCGGAGTACACCTTTAGGAGGGGGTCGAATAGGCATCTCAGTGCTAGGTCTCTCGATATGGAGCAGACCAGAACTGGATGAAGGAGCGCTTGAGGGGACCTCAGGCTCCTTCCCGGTGGATGACGGATATTCCTTTGCTCGAGTCGTAATATGAACGGGAATCATTCCAGCCATGAACACTTGCGAACCAAAGGGAGAAGAAGACAAGGATGGGTCAGCCACCATTTACGTTTGCTATGAGGGGAAAGGTTCTTTCAGAACCGCAGGAGTCCCAGGAGAACCTTTCAATAAATGACTAACTTCAGACTGCCTTGGGCATTCTTTGGTACAATGATCCTCATCACAGATAAGACAAGGATACTTCAGTTTACATTTGGCTCCTTCCTCGGGTGGAGGTTTAGGGGAGTCATGTTTGGGTTGATCAGATTTATTCTTCACTTTCCCCTTCTTCTTTCCTTTCGAGGCTTTATCTGTCATGGTGGACTGAATGGTGTTGACCTCAGAAGTATTTCCGGAATTAGACACACCCTAAGAAGTGTTTTCGTTTGAAGCATTCGTTTTTTGCTTCCCAGGGTTCATGGATGATTTCTTCAAAGACGGATTTACAAAGCCAATAACATCATCAACAGATGGCTTTGGCGGAGCTTTGGATGTTCTGGGTCTCGGGGCGTTAGGGAAAATAATCATATAAGGTACCTGACTAAGAATAAACTAAGTCAAGGTACTGAGCACGCGCGATAGCCTGCTCTTCAGTTACACAAGCTCCCATAGCAATGTCTCGTGTGATTGCAGGGACAAAGGAGGTCATAAACCAATCAGTTAGGAGCTGATCAGGAATCCAGAACTTGATCAAATGACGATGCCGTCTCCATTCATGTATATGATCGGATATGTGTGTGGCTGTGTCCTGTTTAAGAGACGTGAGGAGATGTGTTCCCATCTCATACCGAATGGGCAATTGAAAATGTGTTAGAAATGCCATTGCCAACGAGTTGAAATCTTGAAAGGATCCGCGAGTCAACTCAATGTACCACTTAGCATCCGAGCCGGTGAGAGACCTTTGGAAAAGGCGGAGCTAGATTGAATTGTCAAGCCACGAATTTGACGAACACCAAAGGTGGTAAGTCATAACGTGGGCTTGAGGATCTTCTCCAGCTTTGCCATCGAATTTGGGAAAATCACCGGGTATCTTGGTTGGAACTGGTGGCCAGAATGGATTACGAAGGATAGGATCATTAATCAATTTGGACACATCCGACAGTTCCAATGTTGCTAAGAAAGGTAATTGAGGATTGAAGGACATCAGTGGTCGTGGATAAGAGGTAGTATCAGAGTTCCAACCAGTTGCTGGTTGCCCCCATTGATTTTGTCCAGACGGACCTGGCCCATAAGGGTTCTGTCCGTAGGGATTCTGTCCATAGGGGTTATAGCCATAACCAGACGGTTGACCCTGGATCTTCCCCCCAGCACCCCATTGATTACCAACTTGGCCTGCAGGAGCAACATATTGTTGCTGGTAATTCTGATAAGGAGCAACCTGCATTTGTTGATAATTTTGGTACGGGGAAAAACTGAGCTTGCCCCTAGGGTTGTTGGTAACCATACGGTTGCTGGGCTCCATATTGAGCCTGGGGACCAGGTTGCGCTTCGTAAGAGGGTTGAGATTGAAACCCACCTTACATCTGAAGACCAGATTGCATTTGGGGCCTAGCCTGGGGCTGAAAACTGGGTTGAGCTTGAGAAGGCCCAGAAAGATGTCCTTGAGAAGATGGAGATTGGGCCACCTAACCAGAAGGTTGCCCTAGTTGAGTTTGGGATGGAACCACTTGCCCAGAAGGTTGCGCTTGCTAGGTATTAGGTTGTCCTTGTATAACACAGGGTTGTCCTTGCGGGACAGATGGCTGAGCAGACTGGATGGTTGGTTGACCAACTTGTCCAGATGGTTGACCAAGCTGAGCAGTGGGTTGGCCTTGCTACACGTAAGGCTGACCACCCTACCCAGAAGGGTACCCTTGTTGGATTCTAGGTTGTCCTTGTTGCATATAAGGTTGTCCTGGATTCCCATAGGGTTGCCCAGGATAAGTGAAAGATGGACCACTATAGGCCGAAGGTTGTCCCTGAAAGGGTTGTCCTTGTGGGCCTCCAGGCTGCCCTGGATAGGATTACCTGTAATACTGCTGCCCATAAGAAGGTTGTGTGTAAGACGACTGACCTTGATATGATGGTCCTTGGTAAGGCTGTCCTTGATAAGATGGTCCTTGATCCGAAAAGGGCGCTTGGCCACCACCATAACGAGTGGTACCCCAAGCGACGCTTAACGGGACTGAGACCTCAACCGCAGGCTGAGATGGTAAGGATCTAATATACAAATGGTGCCCTATGGGGTCATAATGATGATTTGGACCTTGCGCGCCCGGATTTTGGATGGCATGCAAATACTGATTATATGCCTCCCCTACTCGAATGGAACCAGAAGAAGATGGGGCACTAAGTGCAGGATGGACAACTCTGGATGTATGTGCCGGCTGGCCACTATTTACAAGACCGTGGGACAGACCAGCAACAGTAGTTTCAATCGAAGATGTCGTAATGGCACTAACAACCGGTGTTGAAGATGCTACACAAATAGTCGGAATAGTCGGGACTGAAGTGACAACTGTATTGTGAACTTGTGGAATAAAAGATCCCGTAGTGGGAGTGATGTTGTGACCCCACATGGTACCTAAAGAGGAGTTCCTAGAACCCATAACATCCCTCAAAGCCTTATAGCGTAAGGGTACAGTGACACCGAGAGGGGTGACATTGAAGGGCGGGGTTATGACCAGGGATGTGGCCGAGATAGGAGTTTCGATACTTGACAAAACAGGTGTATCACTTGCTATAGGAGATGTGTCATCCATGTCATAGGAAGACATTGGGACCGAAACACCAGTAGGAGTAAAAGGAATATCCTCTTCAGAAGGCTCCCACATAGGGTTCCAATATAGATCGTGAAGATAATCTTTTGGAGCACGAGAGTTCAACGGTTGGACACTTGGAATAATAGGAAAAGTTTCACCACAAACCGGTGTCTCAGGAGTAGCAGAAGAAGGACACCCTTGGTCACTAGGGATGGGAGATGGGATCGATGGTTCCGCCAGGATGATTCGATTCAAAAAATCCTAGACAAACTAACGAGAAAAGACCCTACTCAAACTAACGCAAACAAGATCTAACAGGGTAAATGTGAACGTGGCCGAATAAATTTTAAGACACAAGGACATAACTTGACCTTTTCATCTTTAAAGAGTCGAGAAAAGGACAAAACGATGACTCTAGTCGCCTTCGAATTTTTAGTGAGCCCGAAGTGACAAATGCTCAGGTGAGCCTTTTCTTTTAGGGAGTTCGAAAAGGATCAAAAAGTGACTACTCTGGAGAACTAGGCAAAAGGTTTACCAAACAATCCGTAAAACTACATATACACCTTGGCAATCATATGAAAACCAAGGACTTTCTGTACGACAGTCAATCTTCCCGAATGCTGTGTTCAGTGCGTTATGGGTCGTAAGGCGGAAGACATGGCTTCCTGTGGATAAATGATGATAACCTAGTGGGGTCTCCCCATATACTCGACGGTACGTGGGAGCACAAGTCCATACTAGACCACTATTGAGTCACAAAAGGAGGAATCACCCAACCTTGAGTGGAAACAAAAGTGACTAGGTTTAACAACGCCGGAGCACATCTCTAGCCTAGACCTCTAAAAAGTGTGCGTTATGTTCCAATGCGTTGTTAGATTCATTCAGTTTATTTTAAAGTTGATCTTGTATTAGATTTCAGTTTTCAGGCCTTACCATATGTAATCTCTCAAAATTCCCTAAATGAAAACTATATGCCAAAATATGTCATTTCATTCGATGAATGCTAGTTACGAGAGGGTTTGAGAGCTTTCACGCAAACGAAATGGTCACAAAACAACAAAGAACTTCCCTAATGTAGCTAATGGAAATTAACAAAATTTTCTTTAAGATCACTAATCACTAATCAAAATGAAAAGTTCTAATTCTCATTAACTAATACAAAGCAAAAGAGATTTTTCTTTTTGTTGATGGAAAAATGCACTAAACAACTTTGAGAAACGATAACAAACAAATTCTATTCAATACAAGCACATTTAGTTCCCTAAATCACAAATCAAACCTCCAAAGAACGAGAAAGATCCCAAAGACACCAATGAGCCGTGTAATCTAGGCTCAAAGTGAGACGAAGTAGAATTCAAGTGAAGACAAAGCAAGTCACCCAAATAACACAATAAAACGATTTACAACCACCAAACAAGTGCAAGGGAGCAATCAAAGAGTCAACTAGACCACTATAAGATCAAAACACCTGAGGAAGGCTCGACACACACAAAGCCACTAGATGCCCTAGGGCTAGAAATGTGAAATTAATGGAAAAAAGCAAACACCCAAAGGGTAACGATCAAAGCTAGTCAAATCACACTGCAACACACTCAAGTAGTCTAGAAAAAGGTACCCAGAACAAAAACCAAGCTCAGAGGGCTCACAGACAAGCAAACTTCAAAGGTTCCCAGGCCTATTGCAACTGTCAGGCTCCAACTAGCGCCTTTCAAGGATTGGCGCGGGTTGTCAATGAGAAACTAGCGCCAACTGGCGCAACTGTAATGCTATAAAAGAGGGCCAGCCGAGTTTGCTATGGAAAAATAAAAAACAAACGAGCCAAAGCTAAGTCAATAGTACCCAGGTACACCAAGGGGCAAGAAGAAACATAGGGACTCAACCCAGAAGGCTAGCCAAGTAGGAGAAACCAAGAAACAACCAAGAAACAGGGCAAGTTCCAAGCCGTTCAGTTCATAAACCAAACTGGAGATGGACGAAAGTGGCATTGATCTACTTTGCTAATGCAGAGCAATAGCATTTCGAAGGCTATCTGGCCGTACTTCAGGCTCCGTCTAAAGTTTACAAATCAAACAACAAGACAAAAACAAATAACAAGACAAAAGCCAACTCCCTAGTAGACTCGGCAAATTGTTGTGGAGGTAAATCCCCTTTGCAGACAGAGGTGATCACTACTAGCCCAAATGGGGTCTAGCAATAATCAAACAACGCTAACACACAGGTTCCTAATTGCATATCAAAAGCCAATAATGAGGGCCTACCTGGATTCCAATGCTAGTACTTGTAGAAGAGTCGACGCTCCCGTTCTTTCGCTTCGGCCGGTCACAATCCCCACGATCTTTGTGAACGGACACGTGCACATGCAAAGAACGACATAAATACAAGCATAAAATCCAATAGATGCAACTATATATCAGTCAGAAAAGATATAACTCAATCATCATTACAAAGACAATAAGAGTGGAACCATAATGATAGTTGTCTATTATTTATAAACAAAGAAGAATACAACCATAATTCTGACGTCAAATCTTCCTTTGGCTGGGTGATCAGCAGCACATGCCTTGCAAATCTTGTTGGGAATGGGGAACAAGCCTCTCTCTCCTTGGTTACTTGGACAATAATCTCCTCACTTTAGATTTAACCTTATGGGAATGAAGAAGGCTTCTTGTAGCATGAGCTTAGCAATTCTCAGACTTTGGGACTTAGAATTTGGAACTAGCTTGTCAAGGCAAAAGGACAAGCTTTTATAGATAGAGGGGAAGGAGTTAGGATTTTCCACAATATTCATGGGGTTGGCTTTATCACTAAGAAGCTTCCATGAGAGGTGGAGAACTACTTCCCTCCTATGGAGATTCGAAGCCAAACTGACCCAACTCAATATAGATTCAGTTCATGAGTGGTTTAGGAAGAACCTTCGTAAGTTTGTTTGTTAAAAACTTTACCCAACTGGGCTGGCGCGAGTGCGACTCTGAGACAGAGCACCAGATGGCGCCCCCTCTTTGGAGTATTTCCCCCATTGGCATGAGTCATACACAGTGAAACCACACCAATGGAAAAAGGGCTATTTTTATGGGTATTTTGCAGAAGGTGTCTTCAGGGCATATGAAGTACATACATAGGGGAATACAATGCAAGTGTTTCCAGGTTATGTCACTTCTCACAGGTCCCGGAATAAGTCCTCCAAGGTGCGGGAGAAGGATTAACAGGGACGGTGACAAATTACTGTGTAACAGGTGAGCAAACTATTCAATGTCAAGTCTTGGGTGGTGGATGTATGCTCCCAACTTGACCCTGAGTCTAAGTTTAGTTATAACCCCCTGAGGGCCATACTACCATATAAAGTTGTTTCTAAACTTCATCTTTTGTAGTAAATTGTCAACCTCTGGTCGAGCCTCTCTATTGTTGCAAATGAATGGACCCAATTGGTTTTTCACATTGAAATGGGTTTTCTTCCTATAAGCTAGGAAGTGGACCTCATCAGAGTTGATGATTTGTCTGCAGTATTCAAGAGAAAATATCCTCATAGGGAGGTATTTGGACAACTTATAGGGGGCTAATTGGCAGTCATAGGTTCTAATCTTAGTGTGGTTCTGGTAGAGGTACCACTCCCACACCTTGTTGTTCTTTGCCAGTTGTAGCACTTTCTTGATCTCTAGGTTGATTCTAGGTTGAGGCTTAAAAGTCAGCATGTTCATGAAAAGGTATACAAAGCAGTCTATGAAGTCTTTGTAGGTGAATGTTGTGGAAAATTTGTGGACCAAGAGTTTCCAGTAGATGATTGATCTCTCCTTTCCCTTAGTATCCAGCTTCTCGATGCTCAAAGCGAACTTATCTGTCTAGTAATACAAGAACATATGAAACAACACTAAAGAGTATTTGAAAACTCTTTCAGTGGGCAGTCTAGTGAGTTGTTCATGCATTCTGTCTATAATGAACTGAGGATAATCAAACATGATAGCAGGAGGCTTGTCTGGAGTAAAAATGGACAAGAATGCCAAGATGACGTCATCCACATGCTCATCTGTGGTATATCCAAGGATGCAAGAGAGGATGGTGATTATGTGCCTAGAAGTCTCTGAGAAAAAGGTGGCAGCGTAGAGTGGGGTATCTGTAGGAGTATGGTGGTCTTCAATGACAAAAATTCTGGAAGATTTGCTTGATTTTCACATGGTGTAATGTGATGGATAAGTCCAATAGGTGTCCAATGGATAGAGGGGTTAGATTGGGGCTAGATTGGATTTGAAGCATCTGGTTGATTGACTCAGGTGTAATGGTGAATAATAACTCATGGTTTAGGGAAATAATAGCCCTTTGGCTAGGGATATAATAGGCATGACAAAAATGTACAATGTCTGGGAATGGGTGAACTTCTGGGAATATATACTAGGACAAATGGGATTCCCAAAGGTTGATGTCATCAGCATGGTTTAGGAACTTATCTTTACTCTAGTAGTGGTGCTTCAGAAGGTGGGCTAGAGTTGTAGTGCCATTTATTTGGAAATCCCTGTCTGCTACAGCCAAATGGTTAATGTAAAGGTGAGGGGTTGAGACCGTTCTGACATATAGAGAGGTCTGGGTAGCCATCTTGAGGATAAAATGTGGGAATTAGGCTTGCACATATTGTATAAGTGAAGCTTTGAATAGGTTTGTATAAAGGTAGGGTATTGGCAGTTTGCAAGATAGTGGTTTGGGTATTTCAAGGGGGAAATATTCTCAATTTAGGGGAAATCAATTAAATTCAATTAATTATTTATTGAATTCACTGTACATTTTTAAACTGAGAGGGTCATTCTGGTTTTTTTTTTAAATGCTTGGAAATGGTGGTATAGGCTACAACTGGTATGAATGGTGGCTGTAGATGGTACTGTGGCTTTAGTTGTGCACTGGAGGGCTGAATTGGGCTTCCAGAGCGTGTTCGGTGGGGGGGGTAGTTGGTGGTTAAATCTGGTTGCAGAGGCTCGGGGTGGCACAAGAAAGCTTAGGAGGCTTTCACAGAGCAAATGAGCGAAAAAGGGTGAAAATGGGTGTCTTTTTCCTTTTAACCGACAACTGTTAGAAATTGGCGGCCAATTTCATAATGAACAATGATGCTTTTGGGCTTACGCGGGGAGGCAGTTTCATTTCTCATCACACTACTTTTGGGAGTGGGGTGGTACTTTCCTGGGAGCAAGCGAGTTAACGAGGAGATGCCACGTAGCCAAAATAGGCCCGAGAAAAACCACGAATCTCGCGTGCTCTCGGGCGGGTAAAGTTTAGGAGGTGAATGAACATGATATGGATGCATGCCATCAGATTTGGGTGTGATAGATCTAACGGCTGTCGTACGGTGAAGTTGTGTGGCGGAGATTTACGGCGGGGGGAATTTAAAATTAGGATAAGGGTTTTTAGTGGGTTTTCATGTTGTTCATTCTAAAATAATATTGCATTGTCTAATTCAGATTCTGCTGTTCAATTACAGTTGCGATTGTTGTTCATTTAACTACGCTTCACTTACAACTACGATTGTTGTTCATTTAACTACCATTCAATTATAGTTGCAATTGCCATTCCTTTATACCTGTGGTTAATGTTCATTTTGATAGGATAAGGTTGTTGATTCAATTTAGTTTACAGTCACTATGTGTTTCCACTTAATTAGCTTTACTGTTCCATTATATTTCATATTGTTGTTCAATTCATTTAGAGTAAGCTTCGTTGCTCAATTCATTTATGTTAGATTAAGCTTTACTGCTCAGTTTTCCAATAGAATTAGTCGATGTTCCTTTTCTGTAGGGATTTTATTTCCACCTTTTAATTGATAGTGCAACAAGTGTGTTTTAGTAAGCATTTCCAATTGAATTGTCATTTCTAGTTATTTGCTCTAGTGTGAATTGAAAGGTCAATAACTGTAAAGAACATTGACTATCACTGTCTAAGTTATCAGATTGGAGATCCTGTTCATGATTGATTTCATTTAGATCAGTTGACAGAGGAAAGAGTTATTGCTACTACATCCTCAACTAATAATTACTATAATTTCCTGAGTGAATGATTTAGTTTCAGAGCATTGAGTTTCTTTTAATCGCAATTTGAGTTCACCAGCTACATCCATTTATTCTCGTATTTGAGAGCACTATATTGCAATTTAGAAACATTACGCTTGAGTAAATAGCTGCCTTAGACTGAGTACACTCTTGAAATAGAAAATCGTACCTGGATTGACAATTAATGTGAAGATTATTAGGAGTTAAAAAGATACCTTTTATCACTCAACAGTAAGCTGGTTGTTTTAGCCCAAAAAATGGAATTGGGCCCATTTCATATATTTAATACTATCAGAAATAACGAAACACCACTGTTTAGAGGCACGTATAATGAATTCATGCTCCGTAGAGACTATAGCTTGTTGTCAATGGACCATCACAAAAACAAAGTCTTATACAAATAAAGCACATCATTGTTTTGGTTCGAAGGCTTCCCACTCTCTCAAATTATCAATTTGTCTTAGCAGAAGAATGAAACCAGTTATTTTCATGATGGATGTATTATTCCCATAGTTAACACTGCAACTATGTCACCCTATTGATTTTTCAATGGGGAAAATCTCATGACCGGGCCATAGGAATGCATCCTAGAATGTGACTAGCCTAACTCGGTGATTTTGCGACCTCCAAGAAGTCTCTCTCCCCCTCATAGTCACCGATCATATTTCAAATCTTCAGGGGCACAACCATAAGTGTGAATAACTATTATTTCTGACCATGTGACCCTTGGTCGCAGAGTCACACTCTAGCATGCAGCCAGAAGTGCGACCTACCCTCCAAAGAAACACAACTATTTTGTGGAAGAATTCTTTCTAGAACACTTCAATGACCTAAGGCAATTTGGAAAGACACGAGTTGGTGAACAAACAAGCTCTAGCTCAAAAGGACTTGTTACAATGAATGAAGTTGAACCTTTAGTGAAATACTTTGCAAGCTGCTGGAAAGGAAATATGGAGGTTATGCATAAATATGGAATTACACCTTTCAACAATTTTCTTTGTGGTATGGAGATCCTAAAAGCTGATCTTGTGCAGTTGTTGTTATACTACACAAGGATTTGTAGAGTGTGAAGCTACCAATATTCCAATGGGTTTCATTATTTCAGGAAACCCGTAAGTCACAAAGTCACGTCTTATTTTCCTTAGTTGGAAGGGTGACTGACTACACTGTGATTGAGTGACCTTCAGTAGGTCGCACTTCTAACTAGGTCGCGAGATCGCATCCCTATGCATCAGGAGAGCATCCAAGTAATGTGACTTTGCAAAAATGCAACCATGCGAACTTTAGTAAGTCACACTCTCGCCTAAGTCACTAGATCGGATCCTTATACCTTAGGAAAGCATCCAAGCAATGTGACTATGTGAAAAGGAGACTATGCAACCTGTCGTAAATCACAAACTACTTCACTAGTCGCTACCTTGGTAGAGTGGTCCCTTGAAAGGGTTCCTCTGCTGCATGTTCGTACTACATTTCCAGATGGATCAAATTGGTCATCTGATCGAGTGATTAATATAAATTTGAAGATTGGTGATACTCATAACACAAAAGGGGGATGTTGGCCTTCCAATGTTAGAGATGAAACAATTTACCACTAGCCACCGAGTTATGCAAAATACTATGTTAGAAATAGGTGAAAGTTATTGTGTTTTATGCAAGTGGAGAGTATATTGCAGTGTTTTTCAACCATGATATTGTGTTTTGAGAAAAGAGGACAACTCCACAAAATAATTTTGATCATTTGCGGATTTCCCTACATTCAAAGTTTCGATTTGGGTGATTATTAGAATATCCTTGATACCATTTATTTTCTCAAATCAAATAACTACAAAGTGTCATTTGCAAGCAGTAGGGTGACTTGCTGAAGTGTTTCATTTGGAAGGATATGGAAGCACGTATATTCGATAATTGTAGCATCATATTTATTACATCAGATTACAATCAATCACTCAAACATGAGGGAAACCCACCAACCGAAACGAAGGAGACAACACCTATACAAAATGTCTTATTTTTGTTCCCACAAGAAGATTTCTATTTTGTTGATGGTCAGGCATGACAAAAGAGAAGTTGGGGTTTTGGTTTCATATCATCAGTCTCATGAAGGAAGGTTTTAAAAGGAGTTATGGCACAAAAAAGTGGGCTACTCCCCTATGGATCTCCTAAAGAAAGCTATATTAGTGTGTCCCCTTGAATTGAAAGCAATTGAGTGAGGCAGAACAATCAGATTGAATTCAACACTGGTCTCATGGAGGATAGCAACTCATAAATGATGATACATTCGAGGAAGTCTAAGAGGACCCTCCAAGGCCACACGCATTGATAATGTTGTGGCACAACAATTGACCACACAGAGGTCTAGATTAATTTTTTATTAATATCATTATTCCAAAATTAGTTGGTTGTAATTCCATTATCATTATTCATTTGAAATTATGTCTGATTAATGTTATTTTCCTTTAGGTAGAAGGAACATAACAAATATTAGTCTATGCAAAAGAATTAAGGTTTCTCATGTAGCTTGCACAACTAGGTCATCCTTTAGTAAGCCAGGTGGTCCCTTCCAGGTTCCAATAAATTTTCATGAACTCGACGGTGCATCACTAGAAGATTGATGAATGCGAGCGAAGCATAGTGGCAAGAAAATAGGTTGGATCCAAGACCAATCATTTACATCATTAAAACATATGGGAAATAAGCATTCTAGGGTTTCCAATAGCCCTTCATGTATTTCTCTCTATCACTTTCATCGTGATGTAAATATCATTGATCATTATATCAGCCACTATGCTAGGATTGATCTGGGCATTGTAACAATCATTCTAGCCTCAGAAAAAAGTGTGTAATCTCAAGAGTCATGAGGGTAGCCAAAAGGTCATGAGGTTAGCTGAAAGGTCATGAGGAAAGGCCAAGGGTCACGGTAGGTGAACATTCATCTCATCTCTATAAATGTTCCCTCAAGCCTCATTCATAAGGACTTTTAGCACTCGATTTGGGCCAATATAAATAACTGATTTATGCTTGAGAGCTAGGGCCACTTGGCTCTTGGTAGCTAGGAGAGTGGGTTTGTAGTAGGCCTAGGGTTTTGACACCAAGAAATGGTATGAAAAACCCATGTTCCACTATTGAGTATTGATAAATTGCATGATATTTATTTGAATTTGCATCATATTAATAAGATTTTTTCTCTTATCTTTGGCACAGATTCCCATGCTCACTCATGGTGGTTGTATTGGTTGTATGGTACCTTTCCATATTTGTATGTGTGCTTTCATATGTGCAAGATGTTATGTTCTGATACATAGTGGTTGCATGTATGTTTCGCTTTTGAATCTGTGTTTACTTGCTCCTTGCCATGTCGATGACCTATTGTGAACTACTTTGAAATTGACCTCTGGCATGTTCTTTTTTATTATGTCCAATAGGGTTTTAGCTCACTAATTGCTCTCATCGTTTATCGCTTCTTATCATTTTTGAGACATGTTTAAACCTCTTTATGCAATTTGTCAATCTTGGGCTAGTTTTGTTTCACTACCCTAGCACTTCATTCTCGCGCCACTCTAGAAATTTCTCATTTGATAACTAAGAGCAGAAAACATTCATGGTGGCAGCCAGGCTCACATACTGTATGGGGCTCCTATCCCAAATGATGTGAGGTCTAATTGGGACTTCACATCGGGGAGACCCCTTAGTCGTTGGCAGTACATTTTGGCTCGTCAACAAAATTGGTGCTAGTCTCATATTTGTTAATGGCTCCAACCCAAATCTTGCTCCCAGAGTGTTTATTTGGTTTTTCTATTTTTTTTATTTTCCATCCCCTAGGAGCAGCTCCATCACTTGTCTAAGTTAAACTTTGATGGTGAGGATGGAACACCCATAACTGAGTACATTTCAGATTTCCTCGATTTTTGTGAATCTTTTGAGATCGGCGATGAAGAGTTCGCTTGTGTGGTCTTCTCCCTCACCCTTGAAGGTCATGCCAACCAATGGTGCCACACATTGCTAGTAGACTCCATTCATTCATTCGAGCAACTTGTCAATAAGCTCCAACAATCATTTAATAGGTATGATTTTCAAGATGTGTTAAAGAGGATAAATGAGCTTAGGATAAAACCTGAAAAAATATTTAGAGGGTTTTGCTTGCAAATTTGTGCATATTTGTTTTGAATTTCTTGAAAGTTGATGTTGATTCGGTGTATTTGAATATAAATTTTCAATGATTGGTTCTAGTTTATTTAAAACATTTTCAATTAGAAGCAAGTCTTGTTTCACATGAGTATCATCAAAATGTGCAGATTACAAAGCGTCTAGATTCTACATGTAATTTTGTTTTGCCTATCTATGTGATTCTAGAACAACCTCACGCCCTCGAGGAAGAGATTACTATTTGTGGGATTCCTCATCCTCCTCTTGACTTGTTACATAATAATATTGTGGCTATAAACGGTTCAAACAATGAACAATGCTTTCTTAGAAATGAATTTGATGGTCTCAACTCTAAATCCCTCGTACATCCTTTTGATCTTGAATCTCAAAATTACATAACATCTCTTCCTACTGATGGAACCCCGATCGAGTCCATTCAACATATGTATCACTATATTCTGGGATCTCAATCACCTGGGCATGATGGCTTTGGTATTATCCCAAGTAGAGTTGACTATAATATCAAATCCATGGACCACATCAAGCCTACAAATCGATCTTTCCCTTTGGAGAACACAAAAGGGCAGGATGTGAGTTTGGGTTCGATCGGTGCCCCTTTATCTGACTTTGTGCATCCATTCTACCCTGATTCAGTCCATGGGTCTACTATGTAGGCGATTCCTTCAAATCATGCACATATTTATCTTTCTTGTGTTGATTGCAATCATGTACGTGGGGGTGATGTTTCACAGTTAAGGGATGCAGATGCTGAACCCCTTATGACAGATATTTTCCACTCAAAGTCTTTAACAGGTGAAGAAGAGGTCCATGCATCTCACCCAGCTCAAGCTGGTTCTCTCTTTTATCCCTATTTCAATAATTTTCATTTTACCAGAAATATATTCACTCACACCTCTAGTGATTTTCCTACTTATCTATCTATTGATCATACGAAGACCTTGAAATCTGATGATCCACCTTTTGTATGTTTAGGGATTCATCAGGAAGTTGAGGCACTACAGCTTTCTTTGATGGTTATGTCGAGTTCTCATGTTCTTGATGAGACCCCTGAACGAATTAGAATTAGGGTTTCTAAAATTAGGGTTTCTGCACATCACACTCCTCACAAAAGTTTCTCATCGGATGCGAACTCATCTTGGAAATCCTCTGATTCGAGAAATGTCTCTATGAGAAAATATTTCCATCACCTTTTAACTAATTTGCATCGACCTCTATACCCTAATTTTTTTGCTGAAGGGAGTGCTCTGGCCATTATCTAGAATCTTTTTTATTCTTTCCTGACCCATACAGTCTGGAAACATACACAATCAAATGATGTCTTACAATCTCCTTTATGTGAAAGTGAAAATCTCCCGACCTCCCCTCTTCCTGAGACTCCTTTGGTTGATTCAGATCATTTTTGGGTATCTAAAGAATATGATTTATCGAGCTGCCACCTATCAATATTGAGACATTAGATCCAATCCACAATATCTTCACTGATAATTGTCTAGTCACGACAAATGATAACCATATGCACTCACCTACAAATGTGACGAAGCTACCGACGTTTGATGGTGTGTCATTTGAAGGTTCAAAGATTGGCCAAGACAATGAGGCACTTCAGCTTCCGCTAATGGTTATGTTAGGTCCTCACGTCCTTGATGAAGTCTATGAACAAATTCAAACTAGGCTTTTTGAAATTAGGGTTTTTGTGTTTGAATCCTTAAGGATCGTGGTTACACATGATAGAGGCCTCGATTTTCAAGGTTATCAAGTTGATCATCCTCTACATCATGAGAAGGTTGCTCATTAAATTCATCTGGCAGATTCCTTTATTGGCCAGCAACATCTTTCCTTACTTGCATTGGATTCAGGGTTAAGAATAAAAGAATGTATGCCATGGTTGGATGACAATAAATTTCATGCTTGTGCTTTGGTTTACCAAGATCAGGTTGCGATTTACCTAGAAAGTTCATGTCTGGCACATTTCCCCACAAGTAGATGAGGTTTTCTCTCTGTTCTGCTTACTTTATAGGTAAGCATTTTGTTTCTTGCACAACTCTTATCACAAATTCTAATTGTTGTCATCTTTGTTTTTGCAGGTCGGGAACTACTGCGGTGGCTGCATTGGAAGTTTGATCTCACATAACCCGACGTATGCTTTGGATAGATTAGGATTTGGGGTTTAGACTAGTTAGGTTTTACTTTTTTAGTTGGTTGATTAGAATTTTCTTTATGATTTAAAATTGCCATGCTTCATTTTCTCTACTATAGGTAGTTAGTTCCTTACTTGTCTATTGTTGCATGGAATTCATTAAATCGTTGCATATGCATTGCATTGGTTAGTTAATAGCAATTAGTTGATTTCTTCTGCACATAGCATTACATTGCGTCATTAGCCCTATCTGCTGCAATGCATCATACACTTTCCTTCTCACTTGGCACACACTCACCTTTGACCTACCCTGGAAATTTCCTCTACGTTGGATGTCGCTGCATGAGCCTTCATGAACCTGAAGTTTTCACACCTGTGGTGCTACGAATAACTTTGTCACACCTGTTTCTCTTGTTCCATCCTCAAAATGCATTGATTCATCTCTTCACACCTGTTTGAAATCCCTAGGAGAGTTTCCTGGTCACCTTAACCCAAGAGCTGAAACCCTAGCCCTTATGATGGTGTGGAGTTGTGATGGTTACACCGATGAGTAACCTCTCTTGGAACCATTCCTCAAAGTTGCATCCTGGATAGCTCCCCTACGAGTCTAATTTATTAACAAGGGAAATAATAATAGATTGCTCATGGGGAACCCTAATATGTTTGAATGACCTATACTCATAACCTGAACCTCATGCCAAGTGGGGTCTTGATTGTTTCCATGACTTGTGTTTATTGTTCACTTTCTAGCTGGAAATGAGATGTGGAATTTTGGCATAAGGGAAAACCTAAATTAGGATGTCTCTTAGTTTCTATCAAATAAGAAACAAATTCTCTTGCTCATAAAATAGGTTGGGATCCCTCATCTGCCCTGACGTAATGAACGCCTAGAAATAGGTGAAAATTCACACGTAAAAGAAAATGAAACCAAATAAAGGTTAAAGGATTGAGAAAGGCTTCTTGTGTAGATAGGTAATGCAACGAATCCACCGTGGTACTGACCAAGCTTGCTGGCAGTGGATCAATGTTTGTGATTTCTTGAAGTGACTCCACCGGGGTACTGTCTAGGCCCATTGGCAATGGAGCAACACCAAAAACTTACTTTTAAAACTTTGAATACAATAATCCCTCTGCCCTGTTCTTTGCATCATCATCAACTACGACATGTGTGAACTGTTAATTGGGTGTTTACTGACTGGAAAGACCTAGCCGAGGCACGAGGGAAGGCATATCTACAAATGTCATGGCCATGCAAGAGGTGCCCATAGCATCTGTTCATATCCCTTGCATCATTTTCTTCACTCGGACTACTACAGAAATGTTGACAGAGATACTGAATTCTACTAGTGGATCACCAAATGTTGTAGCCACTACAACACCACCCAAATTTTTGGGTATATTCAAAATTTTGGGTACCCCACCACTCACCTGTAGTTGTTAGGGTTTTGATAGGACCCCCAATCAGTTTCTCTCCCTGTGACTTGGCCTATCCAACCCCTCTAGTGCACCCATTCACGTTTCATGTATAGAATTCATGCATCATGTGTTATCTCAAATATAGGACTTAGGATTGTTTTAGGGTTTTGAAGGTTAATGGCTTCAGTGATGCATTAAGAGCCTCTCTTGATTTTAAAACTCATCCTCACATGATACACATAGCGATCAATGGATGTCCTATATTTTAACAAGCATGCAGTCGAGGTGGCTTCCTGTAAGAGTGAAAATATTAGGGTTGGGAGAAACCCTAGATTGTCTGAAGAGTGATCCCCTCCCGGTTGTCACCAAGTTAGCATGCCTTTAGGGGTACACTCTCATTGGCATCACATGGAATCATCGTAAGAGTCATTGCAGGACATTTTCCCTAGACTCTGAGTGGATACATCACCTCAAAATGTGCATTAGGGTATGTGAGAAGTATATCTTCCCTAGCAACGTTATCTCTGGAATATGTGATGGAAGGTCCAACGTTGCATTGGATTGCATAATCATGTGTTTTTTGAGTGCTGGAGGAGAATAGCAGCATGAGAGAGGATGATTCGTGAAAGACCCTCTCCAAGGTAGGCAAAGAATAAGAAGGTAAAGCAGATCTAGAGGAAGAAGACTTATTGTAGTCATTGCGACAGAGATGGTCATCAAAGAGCCATGTGTCGGAGGCTCCATCCAGACTAGTGTCACAAGGACAAATCATCTATGCACGAACAAGGTGAAACAATTGTCCTATTAGAAAATGTACCACAAGGAGACAACCCATTCACTTTGAAGGTGAAAGATGTTTTTCTAGGTATGGTAGAATGTCATGGCCTTGTTTTTAAATCATGTGTTGTGTATTAAACTGTAAAAGTGATGATGTGTTTTCCATCACTTGTTGAAGAAACAATGATGTTCGACCTTATTTTGTGTTGTATTTTAAACTCTCAAATTAGTGATGATGTGTTTCCATCACTTGTTGAAGCAACAATAGTGTTTGGCCTTATTTTTGTAAATCATTTGTTGTAGTGATGATGGGTTTTCCATCATTTGTTGAAGCAACCATGACATTTGGCCTTGTATTGATAGTTGGGGTATTGTTTCCATTTTTATGTAAACTTGACCACATATTATGTGCTATAAACTCGTGGCAAGTATGGGATGCTTGGCTTGTTATTGGTCATAGAATTAAGCATGTAATTTGGAAGAGTATTGTACTACAGTTTTGCAGGGGATGTAGGTGTGGGCTCATCGCTTATGGCTCTGAAGGACAAAGGTGAAGGATAAGGAAGTATGGACCTATTAGGACACTTGTGGTGCAAACAATGTACACAACAGATGTCGATTATTTTAATGCTTTTGGATGACCAAAAGCTTCTCAATGGGGAGAATTTATCTAGGTGGATCTCTAAAAAGTACAAGTGGCATGGTAGAAAGGCTCAAAAATTCAAAAAGGAAGAATCTCTGCAAACTTAACATCAAATCGAAGTGCTCGTTTCCCTAATTCTAGGGTGTGAATGACACTCGAATTCGAGCTTGTATGTAGAAGTTAGAGCAAGTCAAAGTTGAAGTTTGACTTGGACAAGTGGTAGAGGAAATGGCGTGGCAGAACTCTTCAGCGAATGGGGAAGTGCTAAGTGGAAAGGTGCCATTGGCCCTGCAGTTCGCTGATCACACAAGGTAGAGGTCTGCGGGTTAAGGAATCAACCCTGAAGAGAGATGGAGTGCGATGCAATATCACACATCACATATTGCAGGAGGCAAGGGACAACGGTTTCAAATTGGCCACATGCAAGAGAATTTGCGATGTGATAATTGCATATCACAATCACAGAGGGAAGAGTTTTATGAATCGGCCCCGACAGAGTCAGGTTGTGATGCAATAATCACATATTGCAAGCGCAAAGGGAACAACATTACAGAATTGGCTCTGGCAGGATCAGGGTTTGATTGCGATATCACATATCACACATAGCATCGTGCATTATCCCAATAACAAGTACTATCCTAATTCTGCCTATTGCTATTTGCGATGGGGTTTCCGGATACAAAAATTTATTTGTTTTTATTAATAATTCTGTTGTGTCCTTCATTATCACAGATCACTCATTTCTTGTTGTAATGGCTTGGGTTTTTCTGTTGGTTTAAATCTGTTAATATGTAAGTTTCCATGTTAAAGCCATCATTTGAAGTGTTAAATGTGCAGTTAAGGAATCAAGTGGGAAATAAATTGTGGTAACTATTTACTAGTGGTTTTTACTATGTTTAAACAGGTTGTTACCTGTGCACTATTGAGGGACTAAGGTTCTCGGTTGTTGAAACCAACAACCTAAATTTATCATTTAAGCTAAACTTGTTATTTTGTAAAACTACCCAAATAAATTATATATTGGGCATCCACACAGTGAGAAGGGGAGAGGTGCTATGGGATTTCTCCTAAGATCATTGCAGATTAGTGGCACCTACTCCTGGTAGGTGGCCAGAACCTTGCCTCGAGTATCTAAAGGTTCCGAGAGGTGTAGGAAGCCCTTTTATCAGAATTGGGTGTTCAAACAAGCGTTTCTGCATGCTTTTTTGTGAGGATTTCAGTGATGCTATATGTTTCTAGAGCTAGGCTCTCCATTTTTCAGCTATCTTCCATATTGGAGGTATAAGGATGTTTCTGTAAACTCTACCTGTACTTCTTTTCTTTTAATTCCATTTAAAATAAAGGCCTCCCCATTGTTTCGAGTGAAAGCACCCTAGGGCTTTGGGTTAGAACCCAAACAGAGCAGAAGCAAACTACAACAAGAAATACTTAAACAGCTCAGGCAGGATGCTTATATTATCGAACTATGTAAGAGTGACCGTACCTAGATTTCCTTCATTTGAGTAGGTCCCATAGGGTTTAGACCCTCTGCAACTCTCGATGTTCTAAACCTAAAAATCATTCAATTCGAACATACATAATAGTATAGAAGTAAATAATATTCATGAAATTGAGTTTATATCATATAAACAAATGATTGATCATACATCAAGACGACATTCATATATGAATTAAAACATAATTTGATGCATATAAATAGTTAATTTTGGAAACAAGACAACATTTCTTTTATTGCAATAAGCTATAAATAACATGGAGAGAATTCACGTGAGTCTTTCTCTGGCTCCAAGCTGAACCGTCCTCTAGATTCATCCTATCCCAGCCTTCAACAATCTTATTCCATCACCAACATCATGATATCTCAAGCAACACGAAGGATACCTATAATCAAGGAA
Source organism: Pinus taeda (assembly GCA_000404065.3). Lineage (NCBI taxonomy): Eukaryota > Viridiplantae > Streptophyta > Pinopsida > Pinales > Pinaceae > Pinus > Pinus taeda. Next base: position 241,226 of record APFE030711133.1, read on the forward strand.
ACAAGGTTTTCCAGAAGCTTGGGGAAGTGCATGAGGCACAGGGACTCATCAGAGTCAATTAGGGATAATCTTAGTATAATAACTCTATATCTTCTCCTCCCTAAGGCCTTCCCATAGAGGTATATTTATACCTCTCCCAATTAGTATTTTAGTTGGGAAACAATTGGGACACGGGAAATAAGAGGTAATCAACAGGTAAAACCCGTGAACTTTGCCCAAAATTAACTAAATTAAATTGTTTAAGTGTTTTAATACATATACGTGGGTTGGGTATTGACTAACCCACATGTACACGCTTTTAGCTTAGGGCAAAGTAGCGTACAGGGAATAAAACATTGTTTTTTATATATTTGGACCAACTCTGGAAGGAGGGGTTGCCGTAGGCCATAAACAAAACATCATATATACCAAGAGAGGTAAATGGTGCTATAACAAATGCCTCTTAATATATGAGGTCAGAAGGGGTACATGATGGCCAAAATGTATTAAGTGTATGGAAAGAATCATGTTGAGGCTGAGAAGGAATTCACGAGAATTAAGCCTGCCAAGCCATCAAAAGAGATGAGAAAGAAACTGTTATCTGAGGCAAGCATACCCATGCTTAGAGAAAGTAAAGCATGTCTGCATATCAAGTACAAGTAGATCCAATATGTATAATAGTATAAAGGAACTGAAAGTACATAATGGATCATCTGATCGTGATCGAAAAAGTACATGTTTGAATATCACATATAAGAAGATGATCAATGATGCTGAAGGATGAAGTTGATTACTGATGTCAAAAACTGATCCCAGTAGTACCACACGAACATGATGGAATAAAATGATACTACATCGCAACTCGAATGCTAGCATATAAGATGTCGCTATGAAGAACTGCAACATATAAGGTGGATGATGTCAACTAGCAGCAACAGGAGCAACTGACAAGTGAACCAAGACATGTTGATGCAACCCGAGGTCTTCACTGCCCATCGTAGTACATTTCTACAAAATAGGAATGAATGATCTGAGGTCGACCATGTGAGAAATTGTTTGATTACCAATCATTGATGTATGCCATTAATAAACACGAGACTACTCACCGATAATGATAATGAGAGTCAAGGTACCCAGTACAATCTAACAAGTGTGAATGCATGAGCTGAAGTCGAACACTTGAAAGAGTCTATCAATCAGGAGACAATAATTGTTTCCCACTATTGATAGTGAAGGAATATTCCAAATGGACTCTAGATATTTTTCCCAAAGAAAATGAGTTGTAGTGGATAGGAAAATATCTGCTAGAAGGAAGGCATTAAGGCATCATTCATCAATCTAGTGAGAGTGTAACCCGTAGGCCAATAATGTGGAAGGAATAAGATGAAAAAGATGTAGTAACCCAACTGAAGCACATTTCCAGCGTACACAAGATGTAGCTAGCGCATGATAGAAACCCTCTGAGCCAACCAATAATGAAAGCTGACACAGAGGTGAGGAATACACCAACAGGGTCAAATGGAAACCAAGGCGCTCCACGAATCCCAATGTGTGATAATGAAAGTTGATGTCAAACACAAGGGAAACCACTCAGTCAAAGACCCATGATACTGATTGATGTTGAGCACAAGGTGACCTATCAATATTGAAAATGGGTCCAGGGTACAGCTCTAGATCTGCCATCAAAGAAATTTGTCATAGTCGATAAGGACAAGACCCGCTAGCAAGAAGTAAATAGAGACCTTCTCAAATCGGCATGAGTAAAGGACCAATATAATTGATGTGATGACAAACATGGCACTAAAAACCAGGGATGGCTGACTAAAAAATAGGTCAAGAGACATTTCAGAGAGGCTGACTCAGGTTTACCTCCCTTGAACAAAAGCACGACTCAATGATGACTATATGGTAGCATATGATAACTTTGTATAAGTTTGTCATGAAAGAGGCATAAGAAAACTCTCCATATGATTGGAAGAGGTAACCAATTGGAGGAGTTCTTATTCAATAAAAAGGTTAAGGCTCTCCTATGTCAAACTAAATCCCACCCCAATGGAGGAGATACTTTCTTTTGAGTGCTTTTCTCAAGGGTGACACGCCTAACTCTAGATGCCAACAAAATATGGAAATTTCGTCCCGTTCCCGCTCTTTTTGGAATATATATATATTTTTTTGTCTTTTTCTTTAAGTTGTAAAAAGAATAAAAGAATGCTATAGTACAGTGGAAAGAACGAGTGTCAGAGAAACAAATGATCTAGTTCCTGAGAGGGGAACATTCCTATGCTCAATCTAGGGAGGCAAAACTGGTCAAGGACACTCAAAGGGATGCTCTTTCCACGGGTAAAAGGATGCGTCAAGTTGCAAAAGCTAAGTGATTGCATGGTTGACTTTGTAGAAGACATGGTCAAATAAGTGGCTTAAACATGAGTCCACATGAAGTCGGCTCAAGGCCAAAAGGTGCAAATAGTTAAATGCAATGCAGTAGTACAACTTAACACAAAGTAGCCTCTATGGTAGAAGGCCAGAAGTTAGCATGGAAGAAAGGAGAATGTGTCTTCAATGCATCAATCATGGCAGGAATAAAGAGGACTCCTGAGCCTACTCAGTATAATAGCATAGGCAATCAATGTCAGCGAGGATCTAACTAAGATGCCCATGTAAAAGATGGCTCTACCATCGCATCCTGATTTAAAAAAAAAAAATCAATGAGTGAAAATGGTTTGTTGACCAAGATACGATGGCGTCAACCCTACGACTAATGTATCACTAAATGGAGGCTAGTGTGCAAGATGTAGCGGAAAATGGTTTTCCCTAACCTAAATGCCAGTGAGAGAATGATACCTACCATGACGGGTCAGCGGTCATGGGACCGAAACAATATCTCAAAGAAGTCTCCAAAATTTCCTATAAAAACAACCCACTCTCGACAATCCAAGCCCATAGGTAAAAAAATCCATGAGACAAAAATCAATTTTTGAAAAAATATTTTGCAATTTCAAAGTTATATAATGACTTTTGGACTCACATTTTTTTCATTTGTGTTTGGAGCAAAGAGCTATGGAGAAAAACTAAGCAAGCTTTCCTTTGAACAATTGGACTGTTCGAATCACCCCAAAGTCTCTAGGTAATCCTCAAATCCTACTTGTAATGCTTTATGATAGTTTTTAAAGTTTTTCAAAGTTTTGACCATGGGAAACTATGCCCAAAAATTCAACTCTATGTACATGCAGGTTGGATGTGAGTAACTCGCATATACGACGGCCCTACACGCGACTATGTGTAAAGGGAACCGACGTGAACGTGAGTTAAAGTTATAACATATAAATTAACAGTTGAAACTTCAAATTTTTGCAAGATGACTATCACTTGGAGGGAAAGATAGCATACCACCATAGATAATGAAGTAATGAATGATCAAAATGGATTAGATGCTCTGAGAGGCTGCGGCTTACTCAAATTCTTCAAAATGCCAAATATGAAAGCTAATACGTGCTTGCTGGAACTTTTGATCCGCTACTGAAGCGCAGAGGACAGTGCTTTCATGTTTGACCAGATGCCTCTATAGATTGAGGTCGAAGATATCTATTTCATTACAGGTCTCTCCCGAAGAGGGAGGTCGTGCACTCAACGGGTAGGAAAAGAGGTAATCTTTAGGTGAATACTATGTCCATATATATTGTCCTGGACATCCGGAGAAGATTGGGAGTCAAATTCCAATAAAAAATGTGGAAATTCTATCCTTGAGGTTTTTTCTATTTACCATTGCATGGGTAAATGGATGAGCTTCCCTGCATCAGGGCATCATGAGTATCTATGAGCTTGGCAGTAGAATTTCTTACCATAGCATTTGACTGGTGCATGCCTCTTTTATCTAATATGAAGAGTCAATTGACCTCTATATAGAAGGGTCAAACAAAGAATTTTGGATATGGAACCATCTTGTGTTCATTCTACTTTGAGAAGGTACCTGGGCTACGTCCCAAAGTATTGGTGTCCATCAGTAGCCCTAGAGATCCATGAATGGGTAGATGGGAGGACTTGATGAAGAGCCTTGGGGGCGGTGACGTGCCCAAAATGACATTTGATGATGAGTTCTTCACCTGGTGGGATCAACAAATCATTGCGGTCGATGACTACCAATATGCCAGCATGGATTTCCGAGGAGATCCTTGTTGGCATTATGATTCTGGTTTGGTACTATGGTACAGGTGTTGTACTTGATGGCAGCTCACTTTAGTGGCAGATCTCAGTTCAGGCACTCAGAAAGAAGAAAAAGACATATACGGAGGTTAATCTAGACGAAGACGCGTACACACATGGGTTATACGTTACAAAAGCACGTATATGTTGGGGACTTACTCTTGGTCCATGGTAGTTAGTCCTTGGGATTTGAACCTATGGTTTTGGACCATGGCGTCTTGTCAGATGTGCTGATCCCTAGCTTTGGGTTCATGGTATTGAAATGTTATGGTTTTGGACCGTGGTATTGTGGAAGGCCTAAGACTATAAAAGAGGAAGGAGATCATGTGGCAAAGGATCATCGGAATTATCATTGAATATCTGAAAGAGTAGTAAATTTGAATGCTGGTAATTGGGTTATGGTGCAGATCTGGATCTGAATAAAGGAGGAACCTTAGCGCAAAGAAGAAGGATAAGTTCTATTGATGGGTCATAATCTTTAAGCTTGAATGATAGTATCTTTATATGATTTTGGTTTGTTATATGTGGTGCTTGCTTGATCTATAACACTGATAATCTGAGTTAATTAGTGTTTTTGAATATCTGGAAGAGCGAATTATCCTTTATAGATCTGTATGCAGGTTCAGTGAAGTGAAGGCACGTATACACACTCGATCAGTGAATGAAAACAGTGTATACGCAGGTTGTTCCAAACACAGAAGCGTATGCAAGCTTGTTGCAGGTTATTGAAATAGCGTATATACTTTAAGTTGTGATCTAGCTGCTTCTGTTCATTGCTGCTGTGTTTTGGGTTTAGTGTTTGGTGTGTGGTTTCTGGTATTGTGTTTTTGGGTACAGCTGTCACAGAAGTATCTACTTGATTCAGATCTAATTGGTGGAAAGGAGATTGGTTGATTCTCGATGATTGATTGATGTTTATGGATCCAGTCTGAAAATTTATGAAACGTGGTCCCTGGAAGAAAAAGAAGGTTGTAGCCTTCTGTACGCCAGCACCTACGTACTAGTATTTTGGCTAGTGCAAGAGCTAAAGGGGGTTGTAGCTCCCTTCTAGGAGAAACTGGAGAACGAAAGAGGTTTGTAGCTCTCTGCAGGTTGCAGCCTGCATACTGGTAAAGGACTGCACCAGTACATTGTAAAAAGAAGTTTCTAATTAAAGAAAGATAGAGACGAATTGCAGCAGGTGGTTTTCACCCACATTGGGTTTCCACCTTCTATCTTGTGTTCTTGTGTGCGATTGTCTTTCTGCTCTGCTTTACTGTTTCTGGTTACTGGTTATTTGATTCTAAAATACAGATTAACAATCAACATCAGAAAGATAAAGTAAATTAAAAGTTTGCATTCTATACGCGGGTTTTCTTCTGCATAATTGCATATATACGCGGGTTTGATAATCTGAAGTAGTGTATATTAGTTGTTTTTCAAAAAGGAATATTTTTCTTGATAATACTGATTCACCCCCCCCCCCCCCCCCCCCCCCCCCCCCCCAGTATTATTTCAAACAATTTGTATCAAAGCCAGGCCTTCGAAGAGCTTGACGCTTGAAGGACAGATCTTTCATCAATGAGCAACTACGAGAGGGAGCTCAATCAAGCCGATTTTTGTGGTGGAAACTTTGTATATTGGAAGGTAAGAGTTACTTGCCTTCTCAATTCTTGGTATAGAAGTCTGGAATCATAGATACAGGTAACTTTCATATCAGCAACTCCTACAGATCGGTTGAGAAGAAGAAATATGAAACAATGCAAATGCGCGTCAATTCTATTTAGGATGCCTATCTCAATCAGAATTTGTCAAGTAAGCTGTTCAAATCGCAAAAGAGATATGGGGCAAGATTGTTCTGAGTTTATGAAGGAGATGACGAAGTAAAACGAGCAAAAACTTCAAACCCTTTAGGATTTCAGTATTGAAATCTCAGGTGGTTAATGATGAAAGTGTGGCTAATTTTTCCTCGGTAGATGAGATGTAATGTATTGAAAAATTTGGTGAAGAAATAAAAGAGGCTGTTGTGGTTGAAAAATTTCTAAGATCTTTGTCCTCTAGATTTGAATCTAAAGTTTCTGCTATAGAAGAAAAGGAGAATCTACAAAATCTTAAAATGTCACAAGTGAAAGGAATTTTAATTGCCTATGAAATGAGGAAAGGAGGTCCATCAGAAAGGAGAGTAGCTGCCTTCAAGGCTTCAAGCAAAGGAGAGTAGTATGAGTTAGGACACGTGTCAGAAGAAGAAGAAGAATCAAATTTTGTCAGAAATCTTCAACGGGGTACTAGAAGATTCAGAGGTAAGTTACCTTTCAAATGCTTTGCTTGTGGAAGAGTAGGTCACTATGCTGCCAAATGTCCTCACAAGGATAAGATTGACAAGGGGAAGGAAAATATTAGATGGAACAAGAAACAAAATGCAAATAAGAAAAGCTATTACACTCATGAAGATAGTGATGGACTATCAACTAACGATGAAGATGAACGAGGTAATCACTATAAAATTTTAATGGCCTTTGAATATGATGATTACATAGATGCTATAGATCCGGATGGCCTTTATGAAGAGATTTCTAGACTCAAAACATGTTTAGAAGAAAATAATATGATCATTGATAGTTTGCAATTTCAACTTGATGAAAAGGAAAAATCTCTTGAGAAGTTAGAATGTGAAATTGTTGGCCTTAGAAAAGAAATTGAGAAAACAAAGGCCCTTAATCTTAAATTTGTTAAAGGATCTAAAACTCTGGATGAGATTATCAATGTGCAGCATTCCCCTCTAATCAAGATAGGTTTGGGGTATAATGGAGAAGCATCTCAAGCTTCCACCTCCAAAAGTTATCTCGATGCAGCAAGAAGGAGTGAGCAAAGGCCTAATAGAAATCATCAGGGACAGTCTTCCTCAAGAACAAACAAAGTCTATTAAGAAAATCGGGGGATTGCTACCTTAAGGACAAACAGAAGCTACGACCAGCCACGGGTAAAATCTTCCCAATTTTCTTCAAGAATGGATGTCAGTAGAAAATACAATTAGTTGGATGATAGTCCCAGGAATTTCTTCAATGTCCAATGTTTTTCTTGCCATAACTTTGGTCACAAAGTAGCTCAATGTGTTGCCTATAAGAAAATCATGACTAGAGAAACTCAAAAACAAAGAAGTATGCCTCCAATCACGAAGAGGACCTATAACCACTTTTCCACCCTTGAAAGTGAAATTGAATGTTCTATTTGTAATAATTTTGGTCATGAAGATTCTGAATGGAGGAGCAGGTTTTGGAAGCCAACTCAGAAGGAACAAACCTCAAGTGCCAAAACATGGAGAATGAAGGAACCACAACCAGAAAGATGTGGGATAGCTTATTGCAGGAAGGACAGGAAAATCAAATGGTACATCGGATAGTGGATGTTGAGCATGATACAGGTGATAAAGAAAAAATTGAATCAATATACTGCTTTGAAAAAGGAAAGAAGTGTTCTTTTGGAAATGAATCCCCTGCAGCCATAAAAGGAAAAGGCATTGCTCAGTTGAAAGAAAAGGTCAAAGCTGGAAATGTTTTGTATGTTGATGGCTTGAAGCATAATCTATTGAGTGTCAGTTAGATGTGCGATAATGGAACCGAGGTAATATTTCGATCATATGGGTGTAGTGTTCGTGATCTTGATACAGGAAGAACAGTAATCAAAGGAAGAAGAACTCCAAATAATCTATACATATTTGAAGCAGGAGAACAACAATGTTATTTGAGCAAGAATGATGAACACTGGTTATGGCACTGGAGGTTGGGGCATCTAAGCTTTTCACAAATAAGGAAAGCATGCAAATACCAGGCAGTTCATGGTCTTCCAAACATCAAAATTCCAGACAACGCCATATGCAAATCATGTCAGTTTGGGAAGCAAACCAGAACTAACTTCCCTGAGAAGGAAGGATCAGCCAGCAGGCCTCTTGAGCTAGTCCATACAAATGTATGTGGTCCATTTAGGACAAG
>APFE030711133.1:257033-287276 GCA_000404065.3 Pinus taeda
GAATAGTTGGAAGATTTCAGGAAAATCCTAAGGAAACTCATCTTCAAGCAGTAAAGAGAATTTTCAAGTATCTTCAAGGAACTCAAAACTATGGCTTATGGTATCCTAGGGATACAGATCTCACTCTTCATGCTTATACAGATGCAGATTGGGCTGGAAGCGTGGATGACAGAAAGAGCACAACTGGTGGTGCATTCTTTATGGGTTCCAGATTAGTATCTTTGTTCAGCAAGAAATAGAGTTCGATTGCTTTATCTACAGCTGAAGCGGAATATGTGGCAGCTGCATCTTGCTGCACTCAACTCCTTTGGATGATGCAAACCTTACAGGATTTTCAGATCACTTGTACACCACCTATCTCCATCTTATGTGATAATACAAGTGCAATTAGCATTTCAAAGAACCCAGTGATGCATTCAAAGACCAAGCACATATCGATCAAGTATCACTTTCTTCAGGAACAAGTATTGGAACAAAAGGTCAAATTGGAGTATGTTCCTTCTAAGGAACAAGTGGCTGATATTCTCACCAAACCACTGCCCAGGGAAAATTTTGAATATCTCAGACAGAAGCTGGGAGTAGTTGATGCATCATCTTGCTGTTAAATATTGTCAGTTTCAGAGAAAAATGGGTGTACGCGTGTTGCATAAGGAGGATCCGTGTACATACGCTGGTTTGGGCAGAGAAAGTAGCGTATATGGAGGCTTGATGGATATCAGAAGGGATAGGCTCTGGTTGAAAATTGTCTGATATTGGTCTACAAGGGACCATCTGGCACTGGTTCAGGGGGAGCAAATAAACTTCTAAATGATGCATTGTTGGCATTGTCTTAGAAGCTTGTGGTTCTTGTTCAGCTGTTGTTGGTGGAACAAGTGCAGAGGGAGAACAGAAGGAAATCATGGTTGCTGATCTGAATGGTGATTGACAGATGCTACTACTTGGTGACTTTCATAATTCTTGCTCTACATATTTCGTCTCTATGTCATGTATTTGTTATGGTGTCAAGGTCATGTAACGGCCTATTTTGGTTTCCCCACTATGCCTGGGATGAAGATGTAATGTACTTGGTTGTCATATGTAATGTTTCTGATGTATCCCCACTTGGTTGGGTGGATGATCCCCACGCGGTTGGGTGAAGGATGTATGTATTGAGTCTTGTGGTGATAGGAAGGTCTTTTATGATGTATATGTCATGGTTCGTCTTGAAGAACATCTTTTGAAGATCTTGCCTACAGTCAGGGGGAGCATGGTCAACACAGCAAGGCAGAGATTTCAGCATGTACTCAGGGGGCGCACAACCCTTTGCCCTTGATGACAAAGGGGGAGAATGAAAGAGGAATCTTGGTGTTGCCATCAAGTCCAAAGGAGGAGATTGTTGGCATTATGATTCTGGTTTGGTACTATGGCACAGGTGTTGTACTTGATGGCAACTCACTCTAGTGGCAGATCTCAGTTCAGGCACTCAGAAAGAAGAAAAAGACATATACGCAGGTTAATCTAGACGAAGACACGTATACATGCGGTTTATACGTTACAAAAGCGCGTATATGTTGGGGACTTACTCTTGGTCCATGGTAGTTAGTCTTTGGGATTTGAACCTATGGTTTTGGACCATGGCGTCTCGTTAGATGTGCTGATCCCTAGTTTTGGGTTCATGGTATTGAAATGTTATGGTTTTGGACCGTGGTATTGTGGAAGGCCTAAGACTATAAAAGAGGAAGGAGATCATGTGGCAAAGGATCATCAGAATTATCATTGAAGATCTAAAAGAGTGGTAGATCTGAATGCTGGTAATTGGTTTATGGTGCAGATCTGGATCTGAATAAAGGAGGAACCTTAGTGCAAAGAAGAAGGATAAGTTCTATTAATGGTTCATAATCTTTAAGCTTGAATGATAGTATCTTTATATGATTTTGGTCCGTTATATGTGGTGCTTGCTTGATCTATAACACTGATAATCTGGGTTAATTAGTGTTTTTAAATATCTGGAAGAGCGAATTATCCTTTATAGATCTGTACGCAGGTTCAGTGAAGTGAAGGCGCCTATACACGCTGGATCAGTGAATGAAAACAACGTATACGCAAGTTTTTCCAAACACAGAAGCATATGCACGCATGTTGCAGGTTATTGAAATAGCGTATATACTTTAAGTTGTGATCAAGCTGCTTCTATTCATTGCTGCTGTGTTTTGGGTTTAGTGTTTGGTGTGTGTTTTCTGGTACTGTGTTTTTGGGTACAGCTGTCACAGAAGTATCTACTTGATTCAGATCTAATTGGTGGAAAGGAGATTGGTTGATTCTCGATGATTGATTGATGTTTATGGATCTAGTCTAAAAATTTATGAAACGTGGTCCTTGGAAGAAAAAGAAGGTTGTAGCCTTCTGTAGGCCAGCACCTACGTACTAGTATTTTGGCTAGTGCAAGAGCTAAAGGGGGTTGTAGCTCCCTTCTAGGAGAAACTGGAGAACGAAAGAGGGTTGTAGCTCTCTGTAGGTTGCAGCCTGCGTACTGGTAAAGGACTACACCAGTACATTGTAAAAAGAAGTTTCTAATTAAAGAAAGATAGAGACGAATTGCAGCAGGTGGTTTTCACCCACATTGGGTTTCCACCTTATATCTTGTGTTCTTGTGTGCGATTGTCTTTCTTCTCTGCTTTACTATTTCTGGTTACTGGTTATTTGATTCTAAAATACAGATTAACAATCAACATCAGAAAGATAAAGTAAATTAAAAGTTTGCATTGTATACGCGGGTTTTCTTCTGCATAATTGCGTATATACGCAGGTTTGATAATCTGAAGTAGCGTATATCAGTTGTTTTTGAAAAAGGAATATTTGTCTTGATAATACTGATTCACCCCCCCCCTCAGTATTATTTCCAACAATCCAGACTTAGTGTTAGCACCAAATGCGGCATGGGGAGACATAGCTAAATTTTTTAAAGTTTTGTGAGTTTTTTTAATTTTTTTTGGATTTTTTAATATGAAATGAACTTAAAAAAAAATATTTTTGATGAGACAAAATACTGACAAAATATAATGACCATGTTCCAGATGTGGGTCTAGTAAGACTTGATGGATTTCTGAGGCACGGGCGTCGCGAAAGAGGGGCCGAAGAGACAACAGCCAAGACAGAGAGAGTCCTTTATGCTGTTAAGAGAAACTTGGTAAGACTAACTCACCAGGTACCTATGATAGTTGTACAGGATCTGCCTGAGGAGATGCAGCGTGGTGTGGTAGGGGTACCACAGGACTGGGTCTGAATAGTTCAGAAAGCAGCCAACACTGTGGTTAACATTTTAACCGCTCATCCTGAGCCAGCTCGATAGATAGATCTATGTATGACTAGACATGATTATGGGCATAAGCCCAAATTTTGAGGGCATCCTGTCCCAATTTTGTATATTATTTTTGAACACTCTATCTATATATAGGCGATTTTATGATATATATACAGATTCGATTTATTTATTTTTGATGTTATTTAATTTGATGAATGATTAATGTGCAAACCTAATGCTTGATTAGCAATAGAGTCTACTAATGAATTCTCAAATCGTGGAATGTGAACATATGTGATATAAATAAATGATCATTGCAACACTTTCACTCTAAAAAATTGGCGATATAAATAAGGATCGCGAACCTGATAAGTGTTATTTAACTGTGACACCACCAATTGTGAGTCTATACAAACTACCAACGAATCAATCCCATACGATATTGCTTGGGATAGTAAATTAAGAACGGCAGTATATTCAGCAATGTTGTTTGAAGCAGGCCCAATACATACTTGCCTCGACACCATAAACTGTCCAGATGGATAATAAATCACTCAAGCTGTGAAAGCAAGATTCCGAGTGTGTCGACTTGCACCATCAGCGAATCCAAAATATATCGAACCATCCATCAATACCTACCAAAGAAAATCAAAAAATACCGATATCACAAAATTCTAGATAGATATGTACAAAGATACAATATATACAAATAAGCAATTGCTCGACTGAAGCCTAAGAAAAATATTTCTTAAGGTAGAGCCCATTTTTTGGCTTCGTCAGCGTGTTCCCTTCAAAGTCAATTAATTCATAAGTCCCTTTTTTCAAAACACGCTTGAATATAAAGGTACCATACCACATATATTTGAACTTGCCTGCCCCAAGGGTGTCTTTGTCTTGGTCATAGACTAAGACAAGGTCGCCTTCAGAAAAAACTTGAGGACAGACAACTTTATCATATTAAGTTTTAATCCTCTTCTTGTGGGCTTCATTTATTATGATTGCATCCAGACGCTGCTCATTCCAAATGAATGAGGCATTCCTCGAGTGATCCAGACTTAAACAGGAATGCAATAAAATATAGAGATAACCATATACACAAAGATGCAGCGGAAATAATACTTCATTTCATTAATGGAAAATACTGAAATATGCTTATAACCGGAAATAGAAATAAACCAGCTAGGGCGATGGTAGCTTATCTCTGAGAAGAGATGTGTGGCTACATTCCTCTGAACTGTGTTACAATGATGCTCGAAGGCCTATTTATTGTTGAGAAACAATGGAAAACCCTTCACATTCCAAAAGCTAGCCCTAGAAGATGAAACGCCAAATTGTGGGCCCTGTTTTTGGGTAAGTTGGTACATCAACTTCCCGGGGTCACTAATTGGTCGTATTATCTCCGTTTGACGCGCATGATAGCCCGTTGGAAAGATCTCTCCGAGGACTACAATGAAAAAGACAATCTTTAGGCAAAAAAGCGCTGGTGGTAGATTTTCCAAAAAACGTCGTTTAGGGCCTCAAAATGGCTCTGGAAGTTTAGGACCTGAAAAATTGCTAAAAATAATAAACTGTGCTATAATTAAGAAAATTGAAAAATTGAAAGAGACAGTTGTGGGGGTCCAAATGGGATAGGTGGGTGGCCACCAACATCCACCTAGATCATTGAGACTAGATGTCTTTGGAAGAAGTTCTACAGCTAGCTTAAGGGACGAAATTTCACATTTGATAGGGAAGATAGAATCCAACCCGTAAACTAGTTGAAAAGGAGTAAAACTAGTGGCAGTCTTAACTGAGGTTAGGTATTCCCAAAGTGTCGGATACAACATGATGTGCCAATTGGATTGAGTTTTATCAATTTTCCTTTGTAGGATGGTCTTAAGGGACTTATTCACGGATTCAACCTGCCTATTGGCCTGAGGATAATATGGAGATGAATGCTCCTACCGGAAGCCCAACTTGTGAGCCAATTCAGTCATCAGTTGATTTTGGAAGTGACTGCCATGGTCAGTGACAATCTCTCTTGGGATACCAAATCATGAAACAACTTGGTGGAAGAGAAACAAGGTTGTTGTCTCACTCTCACTTTTGAAAGTAGGCATGGCCTCAACCCAGTTTGTAAAGTAGTCTACAACCACAATGATGTACTCGTGATTCCTTGTCGAAGGTGGATTACAAGTAGTAAAATCAATGCCCCACTTCGTATATGGACCGATAGTGATAACAAGAAAAACTGGAGCTTGATGTGCGTGCATTTTTTGAGTATAAAATTGGCAAGGATGGCAACGTTTGACTGCTTCAATACAGTCTTTGAAAATTGAAGGTCAAAACCAGCATACTCGCAAACTTTTCTGGGCTGTTGCAAGCCCTAATAGATAACCGCCATAATCTCCACTATGGCAATCATTAAGTACTGACCCGACTTCTTCCAAAGTTAAGCAATGCCTAAGGATTGAGTCAACCCCTCTACGATATAATGCATCACCAATAATAACATATGTTTTGGCAAGGTGATGTAACTTTCGACGCTCATGTTTGGAGAAAGTAGGTGGAAACTTCAAAGTCTAGAGGTATATAATTATATCTCTATACTAGGGATCATGTGAAGAAATGAGGAATAAATATTCATCGAGAAAAGTTTCCTCATAGACAGTAGCTTCCTCACAAGCCAGCTCCAAAATCAATTCCACAAAAACTAATGACTTCTTAGATTTAGCTGACAAGAATTCGAGATCAAACCCTTGCAAAATAAAAATCCATCGATTATACTTGCCCCCAATCACTCACCTACTGAGGACAAAATGAAAAGGATTGACATCTGCTAAGACAAATGTTTTGCGAAGCAAAATGTAATGACGAAGCCGCTGAACAACATGGACAACCGCCAAGGCCAATTTCTCGATGGGAGAATAGTGTAGCTTAGGTTCTACTAAGCCATGACTCAAGTGCTAGAATACATGCTCACTTAGAGCATCATCCTCCTAAACCATAACCATATCGATGGTTGATTCTGCCATAACGAGATACAAAAGGAAATCTCTACCATAATTTGGTGGACTCAATAATGGAGCAGAGGTTAATTCTTTTTTCAAAGAATCAAAAGATTGTTGTGTGAAATCGTCCCATAAAAATGGAACTCCTTTCTTAAGCAAATGCATAAATCCTTTGGTAATCTCAGCGTAATTTGCTATAAATCTCCTCAAGAATTTTCTCTTTCCTTGGAGATTTTGAAGCTAATGAATGGAAGACAGGGGAGGCAACTGAATTATTGCCTCAACCTTGAAAGGATCAACTCGAATCCTTTCAGTTGATACAATGAATCCTAACAGCTGACTGGATGTGACCAAGAAAACACACTTATTCGGATTCAACCAGATTTTATAAAAATGACATCTCTCAAAGACTAATCGAAGGTTCCTGGGATGATCAATTCTCTTGCGAGAACGAGCATCTAAGTCATCCAAGTATGCTTCCATAACATGTTTGATGTCATGGAAAGCATAAGACATGGCCCACTGAAAAGTAGCTCCAACATTTTTAAGGCCAAAAGGCATCTTCTTGTCTGCAAACGTGCCCCAAGGACAAATAAAGGCTATCTTGTGCTCATCCTCTGGATGGATAGTAATTTGATTGTAACTAGAGAATCTGTCCATGAATGAAAAAATTTCATTACCCACACATTCATCAACAATTTGATCAATAAAAGGAATAGGGTAATGTCCTTTTGGACAAGTTTTATTTAAATTCCTAAAGTTGATACATACTCGGATCATTCCTTGCTTCTTATCTACCTGGACTGGGTTGGAAATCCACTCAATTAGAGGAACGTGGTATATGAAACCCGTCTTAAGAAGCTTTTAAACTTCAGATTTAATAGTTGCTGCTTTCCAAGGATTGACCGGTCGAAGTTTTTGACGAATAGGTTTGGCATTTTCGTATTTCTTGATCTCATGTTGTACTATAGATGGATCAATTCCAGGCATTTCCTCATAAGACCAAGCGAACACATCTCAAAATTCTTTGAAGAGATCGATGTAGATTTGAATTTATTCAGGGGAATAGTCAGCTCTTATGAAGACATTTTCAATTATGTTAGGATTCATAGAGATGTTCACAGGTACAGTTTGTGAGATAACTGACATGTTATCTTTGGCAAAAAAATGTGCTGGAGCCAAAGGGTTTGAAACTATATAAGCATCACTAGTAGACAGATTGGACAAAATAGATTCAACTTCACACAATGGAGGGATAAAATATGAACGATGATGTAAATCATCCCATGGTCGATCCACACCCATCATTGCTTCCAAAATTGCTTCTTTAGATGGTAAGGCTATATCCAAGCAATCCAGAGCTCAAGTAGAATTGAGGGTCCAAGCCGGAGCCACATTGCCATCTAACTCATCTAGTGAAAAAGGAGCGGGATGGTTGTCTGCGGAGTTAACGATAGATTGATAAGAGAGTTCCACTGTAGACATGGTAAATGCCATTCCACCTACCTACCCTCCATCTAAGGGCCAAGGGTCCGAAAAATAATGAGTTCAAAAGAAGTCTTTCCAAGAAGGTCCCTTAGAGGATGAAATTGCATTAATTCTAGTTGTAGGAGCGAGGAGGTCAAATATACCCATTAACAAAGAGTACATCCCAACTCCTAAATTCTCAATAGGTTGACAAGGATTCTCCACCAATGGAACAGTAGAATCTGAAATTGTGTGAGAGTCACCTGGAGAATAATCTAACTGATCAACTCTAATAATCCTCCCGTCATGAGGAAATCAGAGGATGCAGAATAATGATGAAACTATGGCATCCATCTCGTAAATCCAATTTATGCCTGAGAGGAGGTTATAATCTAGGCTCACATCAATGATTTCTACCTCAATATTCACTACCTTTCCCCCAACACAGATAAGAAAGGCTGGGATAATCCCATGTGGCCTATGAGAATGTCCATCAAATTTCATCAAAAGAGTCGGTGAAGGAACAACTGAAGGTGATCCAATGGCCTTCTAACATGACATAGACATCACGCATGTGGAATCTCCCTCATCTACAATAGTCCAAAAAATATTGGTCTTTTGGTATGTGGACTTTATCTGGAAATCCATATGGTGAGGAAGTCTCTTTTTGACATTCAACATATCAAATGTGAGCACTAAAGAATTCTTTGGGTCTACTGTGTTGATTGCTGAAAGCAAAGTACTTCTCTGAGCATGGCACAACTAGAGTACCTCTAATGCTAACATAGCACAAGGATTTTGAGCCAGATCTTCTACAATAAAGTAGTTATGGGCTGCCCTAGCATTAGGGTTAATAGTCCAGCACTTTGTGGAGCCTTTCGGTATCCAAGATATAGACTCAACAGAGGGTTGCTCAATATGAAGTGGTTATGTGGCTTCGGGAACAAATTTAGCCTTAGATGTTTCTGATTCACCATAATGACGTGCTCACGTAGCGACGTCGATATTAGAGCTCATCGTATAAACATTTGATGAATTTTCCCCTTCATGGTTGTCCCCTGTGGAGGTACCAGCATTAGAATTTGTGCCAACAAGTAATTGCTACCCTTGGGGAAAAGGGTTAGTCAGAACAGCTTGGGAGCTAGAGGACCCTTGTTGTACTAATAAGCACTGAGCATCTTACATCTTAGGGCAGAGATGAGTCAGATGATCTCCATTGCATAACTTGCATGGAAATTTTACCTTTTTCTTGGACTCTTTCCTACCCTCTCTAGCATCATTGTTGGGTTTGTTTGCATTGCCTTTTCCATCCTAGTTCTTCTTCTTACCTCATCCCTTCCTCTTCCCATTGAATTTTTGATTTCCTTTGGGGTTAGTGGTTTAGATGGTGTTTATAGATGTAGGTTGGGAAGGTGTAGGTATAGACGATGCTACCTATGTAGAAGAAGTAGTTTGTAGAGACAACTATTGTAATTGATTCAATAGGTTCACCGCATTAACATCAATCGATCTGACTATACCTGACATGGGGACCTATTTTCGGTTTGGCTAAATTGACCTTAGATCTACGAGCATCAGGTAGAATTTTCTGAACAACCCCAGACTGAGAATATATCAGTTCCAATTGCTAGGCTCTGAAAATGGCTTGCTCTTCCGTATAAACACTGAAGAGAGACACATCCTTTGAGATCTCAGGTTGTAATGATTTGAGAAACCATTCGAGAAGGAACTCTGGCAGGATTTCAGCTTTGATAAGCCTTTTCCTCCTCCTCCATTCCTGGATGTGATCCAAAATGTGAGTTACGGTGTCTTGCTGAAAGTTAGCCAGAAGTTCAGTTATGGCTTCATATCAGACAGGCAACTGAAAATGGTTCAAAAATACATTAGCGAAATCAAAAAAAGAAGTATAGGTGCCCCATGGAAACTCTGTATACCATTTGGCCGCATTTCCAGTTAGGGTGTGTTGAAATAACATCAACCTGATTGAGTCATCTATCAGGGAGTTGGATGAGCACCATAAGTCAAATGTGGTTATGTGGTCTCCCGGATCTTCACCACTCTTCCCTTCGAATTTTGGGATATCCGAGGGAAGTGTTATCACTCAGAACTTTTCCCTAGAAGTTTTCAGAAGAAGGAAAGGATTGAGGTAACCACAAACCAATCTTTTAAGTATAGGCTCTAGCGAATCTATGACTTAGAGAGGGCTCTCTCTATATGATGTAGCTTTGTTTGTTAGGATTTTAGGCTAGTTCTAAAGGTTCAGGGGGTTTTGATTTGTATTGAATGTTTGAATGGCGGAATCCTTAAAACAGATGGATAATTTGATGTCTTTGAACCATGGGGCTATGGAGTCAAAGGAGGGTAGCAAAACTGGAATTAACTCATTAAAGGGAGTGTTCAAAGGGCAAGCTAGCAGAGTGTGGTACAGATCTTTGGGCTGGATGGTTGAAATGATCTTAACCAGTATGAGAGAGCACTTAAGAGTTCTCATAACGGGATTAAAATGAGGAACAAAGAATGATCATGAGCAAAGGGTAATTAAGAATACTTTGCTATAGATCAGAGGGAGACTATCTAAACTAAGGAGAAATTAAGAATTCCTTAACTCAGATAATTAGCATAAAACATTAAAATCCATAATAGTTAAAACATAGTGAAATGAAGCAAATTTTGGGATATCATTCCATATTATGGCATTCATATTTCAGATACATTAAAGATTGTGGAAAACTTTGAAATAAAAATAAAAACACAAGAGAAAATAATTGTCTCCACTTCTCTCTACACATGAATATGGTGAAATGTCTTGTCTCTATTCATTAATCTAGCTTGCTGGTCCAATCAGTGATACAATAGATTACATTCTTTGATCAAAAAGGTCTATAGAAATGTCTAAGAATCCACCTGACATACTTCTAATTGTGAAGTACTTATATAAACAATTATTACAAAATATCTCAAACTAACTTGAGATTTAATCTAGGAAATACAAATATCTTCTTGCAAGAAGATAGAGATAGCTATTTCACTATTTCATGTTGTCCCTTTTTATGTGGTACTGCTGCCTTTTATATTTGGATTTGCAGCCCTTTATGCTGGCTTTCAGTTGTGGTTTTTCACGCTGGAATATTCTTCAATTTTGATCTTTCACCTGATACTCTTTGACCCTGATACTCTTTGACCATGCTATCATGTTTTCATTTGTTTTACCTGGTTGTTCTATTTTTACTGTGCAGTAATTTTTTGTTGTATATTTCTCACAGTAAATCAGTCATTGTCTCCCACCATTCTGCATCAGATAATTTGACATTCATCATCCTCCTATATATCTCATCAGCTTAAGTATACTTGGCAAAATTGGGCTTGGTGATGAATAAGTGTTTAATCTCATGCTGGAGAAAAAACAAGTTCTTGAAGGCGTTATACAAAACTTTGCCTATTGGCAGTGCTTTTATAGGTGAAGTGCTAGCTTCTTCTTTAGCCAACTTCCTAAGTCTATTATCATAGTCCAGTTGTGTCATGAGTTTGTCATTAATGACCAATGGACTGAGCAATCCTTTCTCCCTCAAAATTTGGAATTTGGTGATGAATCTATCAATGGCCACCTACATGTTATGGCATATTTGTTCTAAGTTTAGCATCAGGTTTCTTTTGGAAAGGACCTTCCTTATTTCCAAAATGGTTTCAATCCTATCTTCTATATTGAGCTCCTGAAGCTCATGTCTGTTTCATTTTATTTGGGTGCATTTAGGCTAGCAAGCCCTTATCAAATCCTTTTCTCTTACAAAGAAAACTATATAATTATAACTTTATATCATCCAAGGGCTTAGATTAAACTGATGAGCTCCTTTTATTTACTCTACCTATCTAATGATCTGCCAAGATTAAACTATTTGATGAGATTCTATTCTCTAACTATAAACATAAAATTCAAAACATGGTATAATCAAGATTAAATAGTTTGATTACCATGGCTTGTGGCATGAGTAACAAGTTGCACACAATCATTATTATGCATAAAAGTAAATAGTAGTGGCATTTTGACTTGCTCACTTTCATGGTCTCTTCTTGTTTTTTGGGGTTCATATATTTCCATTTTTTTGGACCTTTTCTTACTCTTTTTATCCTTTGATTATTCTTTTAGGACATACCCTCTTTACATTTTTTAACTTCTTAATATGTAAAACATTTACAAAAAGCAAAGGCATGTACAATATTACAAGGCTTAACCTTAGTCATTGAAAATTATGACTCTTATTGGTATAGGAACCTAATAGGAAGTTTAGTTGGGACCAGAGGCTAAGCTGGATTGTACCGAATTAGATCATTTGTCAATTTAGTTAAGCCTGGCAAGTTTAGCGTGGCCGAAAAAGGGAGTTGTGGCAGACCTGGGGAATTCCATCCAGTGCGGGCGAGGTTCTAAAAGGTCTGAAAATAATGACTTGGATTTTGAAAAACACCAGGTTGCCTGAAGTAACTCGTAGAGCCTACCGAACCAAAAGGTGCTCCTTGTGGTCCCGCAAAATTCATAGTTTGACCAACTCCTGCCGAAAATCCTCCGTAACTAGTGAAGTTACCCCCTAACAAAGTGTTAAAAGGAGTTGATAGCCCCTGATAAGGATTCCATGCATTAGAAAAGGGTGGAAAATTCTGAAATGAATTAATTCAAGAATACAACACCTTCCCTTGTTGGATGGAATAAAATTGATTCCCAGCTCCTACCCCACTAACTGCAGGGTTTGTCCAACTCTTGAATGGGTTATTACCTTGACCTATAAAGGAAAAAGGCATTGACCCTACTGTTGGATTGGAGTGTGGTATATGACCACTTTCAAAATGGGAAACCCTAAAAAGAAGCTGATCCACTCATCATGGATGTGGAGGAGGTTGATGGTATGTTCAAAGGAACTGAAGGAATCTTGTGAGACGACATTCCATAAGGGATAAATCCAAAATCGGATGCAGTAGCCTCAGAACTTCAACTTGTTGATGGAATGGAAGTAGAACTAAATATATTCGTGCTGGGAGTAATAGAAGGGATGGAAATAGTTCCTCCTCCTTGTATAAATATGGGAGTCTTAACACTCACAACACTCATCATAAATGCCATGCTTCCAGCAGTGGTCATCGAAGGAATAGATGGGTGTAAACCTGGGCTCGAAGGCCTATGAGTTGGGGTTCTGACGTACAATAGAACATCTGGATGATTAGGAGGAAGAGGAGAATTTTGAGCCACAACCGACTCTGAAAGCTCTTCAACTTCAATATTATCTTCCAACTGAAAAAGTACTCGAGAAAGAACTAGTGTGTTCCTCTCTAACTCTCTGCTAGTGCCAGGTCTATCTTGTGAACTAATGATCCCAAGCAGAGGATCAAAATCTGATGTGCATGCTGCCACTAGTTGAAAACCATTGGCAGAATTGCTCCTACACCTTCTAGGAGAAGGCTCAAGACTCATAGGTGATAGCCCACGAAGTCTCTTAGACCGTCGAGATGGTTGATCGACCACTTTGAATTATTTAAAATATCTGCTTAAAGACTCAAAAAATTATAAAGCTAGGCTGACTAGGAGCAAAGAACACTCACTAAAAGTCCATAAAGATATCAACAATCAAACAACTCTCGAGTATTTCCACTCCGAGTGATTAGGACCAGACACAAAAATACAAGAAAGTTAATAACAAGGGCCTTCCGAAAATAGACTGGGGTAATTACGCCCCAGGCCTTCTAGCAGAGGTATCAGAGGCAATTACGCTGACCTCCAAACAACAACATTTCCGATGCAAGCACCCAAGCTTTGCAAGGGTACCCTCCAGTAGTACCATTGAACGGGATACAACGTCAGCATCAGGTGTCACAGGATTCCCCTCTGCAGCCACCTGTGTGATCCCTAGGATAGGAAACTATGGTCACCAACTCGTATCAGAAGCCGTGCAAAAAATTCGTGAGGTGAGATCTGACAAGTAAGAGAGGGGGTATCTCTCATCCTTATCTTCACTCTCCCTCATCCTTTACTCCTAGTTATAGAGCTTTCTCGGTCTCCCTAATGCTATTGGATTTCACTCATTAATCAAACTTCTATGTTTTGTAATTTTGAGCGGCATTGGAGAGTTAACTCTCCTCTCGCCTAATCCAAGGCCCTAATAAACATGAACTTTTTGTTGTATTCTGATGACAACATAAAAGTTCTATTTTATTTTAATTAATCACTTGATTTTAATGGTTGTTCTTTAAGTCAAGGGTAAAGATGGGAGTGAAACCAATGATGTTTGCATGACACAACAGAAACCAATGAAAAACTAACTACATGAATGCAGTCATTTTTTCTTCGATGAAAAGAGATCTCTATACGGGTTCTATGAAACTTCTACAAAGCAAAGTACTTCTCTTCTTTTCTTGAAACACACTTCACACACCAAAAAACTAAAATACTATGAATGCTTTAGCAATGCAAACTACCCTAATGCAAGATATAATGGAGATGCAAGATCCTAAATAAAAATCAAAAAGAAAAATCAATTGTTTATAACTAAAAATGAGCCAACTTAAGTATTGAAGAGGATACACATTTTGAACACAAAATTCTCTCCAAACAAGGACAAATTGTAAAAGATCGCAATGCAATTTCAACAACAAAAAGAAACCATAAACCAAACTTGGCAAAAGAAAAACAGAAACAACGTTTTTTTGAGATCTTTTCTTTTTTAAAGAAGCAACCAAAACAACTTTTTGAAATCACCAAAATGCTACTAAAACTCAAAATATCAGAAAAAGAGCACAAGGAGTCTTTGCAATTTACAAACTCGAAAATGAACGAAAACATGAGAAAAAAGACTTCAACTTGTACAAAACAACCCAAATAGCACCAAAGAATTTGACAAACTGACCAAGAAGCCAGGAAAGAAATACTTCCAAATTTGTCAAAAAGACTTTCAAAAAGAAAGGAAGTATAGGACACTGCAAAACGAAGGAGAGCAAAGCAAGTAGATTTGAAATCTGGGCTTGACACTGAAACTGAAAACAATCTTGTATTCTGGAGGATTAGAACAATCAATAACTTTAGGAAGAAGTCTTGTGTGCCAAAACACAAATTACAAACTCGCTAAAGAAGAAAACCTAGGCCAAATCTTTTCAATGATGAAGAGACTTCGAAACAGTAATCTTGCAGAATAATTAAATTCTTCAGACAAAAAATGACCACAGATAGATTGAAAAGACGAGGAAACAAATCTATCTTGGCTGAAATATTTGGAAAAAAAAATGAAAAATTTTGCATACGTGACTGTGTGAAAACATAGAGGTGTGCACACACACTTTTGACATAGGAAAATCACGTATACGTGAGTTCACTTTACAAAAACAAGTGTGTATATGTGACTGTAAACAAAGTAAAGAGCGTATACAAAGCTTTGCAAGAAGAAATATAAAACAAATTCTGATCCAAAAGATCAGACTTGAGGCCTGGGACTCTAGTAGACCAAATAAGACTGTGACCATAGGAAAACCAAAGGCTGAGCCCTAATTGAGAATGAACAACCCAAACTAGGAATAACAAGATTGTTATCCCCAGCAGAGTCACCAATTCTATTTCGGGTGAAGGCACCCTAGGGCTTTGGGTTAGAACCCCAATCGAGCATAAGCAAACGACAACAAGAAATACTCAAACAGCTCAGGCGAGATTCTTATATTATCAAACTACGTAAGAGTGACTGTACTCGGATTTCCTTCACTCAAGTAGGTCCCGCAACATTCAGACCCTCTACAACTCCCGATGTTCTTCAAACCTAGAAATCATTCAATTCGAACATACATAGCAGTATAGAAGTAAAGCATATTCATGAAATTGACTTTATATCATATAAAAAAATGATTGAACATACATCAAAACGACATTCATATATGAATTTGATGCATAGAAATAGTTAATTCCGGAAGCAAGACAACATTTCTTTTATTGCAGTAAGTTATAAATAACATGGAGAGAATTCACCTGAGTCTTTCTTTGGCTCCAAGTGTAACCGTCATCCGGATTCGTCCTATCCCAGCCTTTAATAATCTTCTTCCATCACCAACATCATGATATCTCAAGCAAAAGGAAGGATATTTGTAATCAAGGAAACAAGGGTTTCCTAAAGCTTGGGGAAGTGTATGAGGTACAGGGATTCATTAGACTCAGCCAGGGATAATCTCAGTATAATAACTCTATCTCTTCACCTCCTTAAGGCTTTCCCATAGAGATCTATTTATACCTCTCCCAATTAGTTTTTTAGATGGGAAACAGTTGGGCCACAGGCAATAGGAGGTAACCAATAGGTAAAACTCATGAACTTTGCACAAAATTAAGGAAATTTAAATTTTTAAGTGTTTTAATACATATACATGGGTTGGGTATTGACTGACCCACGTGTGCCACTTTTAGCTTAGGGAAAAGTAGCGTACAGGGAATAAAACATTGTTTTTTATATGTTTGGACCAAGTCTGGAAGGAGGGGTTTCCCTAGTCCATAAACAAAGCATCATATATACCAAGAGTGGTAAATGGTGCTATAACACCCACTGTTGAGTTGGGCTTGGAGACGTAGTCCAAATTGGATGAGCTCTGTAATCAAATCTTTGTTTCTTGATCTAATGCGAGGTTATGTATTTATTCTTCATTTATAAGCTTATGTTTCACAGTTATTAATAAGCTTAGCTACATCTAATTTGGATGCATCTATAAGAAAAAAATCATGGATCAGTAGTAGTGTTTTCTAATGTGTAAATGTTCGATGAGATCATTCATCATTCCGATATACTTTTCATTCATGGAGTTTCATCCAATATATCCAATGGTATGCAGAGTAAGATCCAATACACTTACATACATGGAACGGGACATCACCCAGGGGATACAACACTGGAAAACAACGAGAGATCGTATGTTTAACGATGTCGGAACACGTCTCTAACCTAGAACTCTAAAGGTTGTGTTAATGTGACAAATGCTTCTCAGGTTGATTCAAAATATTTTAAAGTTTATCTTTGATTAATTTTCAATTTCATAGCTCACCGCGAATTTCACCTAAATATCCTAAAATGCAAGCTAGCATGAAGAAATGGAAATTTTCACTTTCAATTAGAATCTATCTAAAGAAGGGAAGAGACAAAGAATATGCAACAAAAAATAAGTAAGTGAAATTCCCTAAAATACAACCATTCCTATTCAAATTTACTCACAAAACCCTAAATGCCAATGCAAAGTGATTTTTCTTTTCAATTTCCTTTTAATTTTCTAAATGAGAGAAAACTAAGATGCATGTCTAATCATTGATAAAAACAAACTTTTCATAATGATAAGTGGAAAACAAATTCTTTCAAGTACTCAATGACTAAACAAATCAGTTTGCTAATGACCTAATGACAAGAAGGCAAATCTAAGAAAATTCTCATCAAAGGAAATGAAAACCACAAGCAAAACATAGGAAGGCTTCTAAGAAACACTAAGACATTGAGGGACACAAGGAAGAGAATCTAGAAGAAGGTTGGACACAAAGAAAAATAAAACAAGGCAAATTTTGGCATGAAATAGGGATCACCGCAGGTGCTTATGGGACACCATTGCTCTGCAACACATCCATAGAGAGGGATAGGATGCACTACAGTGTAGGTGAAAGGAATGCTAAGGTTCATTGTAACACATTATCTCTAGACTAGAGAGTGTGCTAATCAAGGAATCTCAAGTTCCGGCACAAAACATGCAATGGAATCTAAATGACAGGTCTTCCTATGTCTAATTAGGACTAAATGAAACTATAAAGATAAAAACAAGAGGCAAAATAGACACTAAGGGCAAGAAAAAAACACCAAGGAATTGAATTGTTACCCATTATGGTCACCAGTTTTTTATATGGAATCTATGACTGTTGACAAAAGTGTCTTCCTTAGGCCTTGTGGACTGACCTATAAAAATAGAAAACAAAGGGCACAATGTCTTCCTTAAAGTAATTTAATGATGGGGTGAGGCCTACCTGGAATTTGTCGCAAGCTTTTCTCCTTCATCAGATGGTATGCTCCAATCCTAGCTCTGATCACTATAATTAGAACCTGCATAATCAAACAACACAAGCCAAAGATCTATAACATCTATGTAGCATAATCCAATCACTTCATTTAATAGATCAACATGGTATTGAAATACATGAAATCATAGCATCATATATAGGAAAATTGTCTACTCTTTGTATTAATAGAAATGGAGAGAGTTACAACCAAAAATAGGAGTTTATCTTGTAGAAGAGCTCCCCAAGTTGACTTGTCCTTTTCTTGCCACAAAGTATGCCTCTATGTAACCCTAATGCATGGAATAATGACTCTCAAAACAAAAAAATGAGGGTATAATAAATCTCCAAAATACAACCCCTTGCCCATGGATGGATGTAGATATATAGATGAGAGAGGTAGTTCATGAATTATTATTTATTTACCAATCCGTGCTTGAGATTTGATATGGAGGATGAGCTCAAGGGATAAGAGGTGAAAACTCCAAGGTAGGATTAGATAGGATTCAAGAATATTATGCAAGATAAATGGTTTAAACAACCTCAGGAATCTTCTGGAAGAGGAAGATTTTGGATTATCTTTATTTTTCCTGAATTTCTAGAATCAGTGCACCCCCAAGACTGAGCAACGTGCTAGTGATCAGTGCAGGTGCAGAGAGGGTCAACCTATTAGTCAATGATTATCCATAAAGGGATAGGGTGTGTTGGGCCTTAAAATATTTGGAACTCAACAATCAAGAGAATAAAATCAATGATTCAGTAGAGTCATGCTTAGGTATTTGTATAGAGATGATGAAAATATGTGAAAGGATGTGAATTGATCCTGTTTGAAGGCTTATTGACTAGATACGATAAAATTGCCTATAACAAGGTTTCTTGGGTATAATGTTAATATATATAAAACTTGGAAGATTGAAATTATCTTTTTAGTGATTTAAAAAAGGAAGAATTTGGATAACCTGCAAGATCATGAGTAGGAGTAGTGTTAGGAGTGTGAGAAGAAGAAGAACATAAATTGACCTGAGTAAACAAAAAACCTATGAAATAAAGCTAGGAAGAAGTAGCCATCATTAGATAACTTTAAATTTTGTATCATCAAATACCTATAGAGAAAAGAGTGGCCTTAAAGAAGGCTCATACCTGGTATAGAAAATGAAAACCATTATGTGGATATATTTTGAGTTGGGTGTTTGTAAGTCAAAACTATACAAGAAATAATTTTCATATAATATAATTTTTAAATAGAATTCTGGAATTGAAAGACTCGAAAAAAAAAAAACTTACCTTAGGAGTCTCCAAATAGCTATGGATTTGAGTGACCTAATAGAAGTAGATGAATGATTAGGGGTTTTAAAAATACTTTTAATTATTTAATATTTAAAAGTAAAAATTAACTAATTACTTCAAAAAGATTAGACGAGAATAAAGTAAAGAGGAAATATGATTTTGCACATGCACAAAACTTCTTCCATTGTCGACAAGTGTTGATACCAAAAAATCAAGGCTTTGTTTTTTTTAGAAACCTCCACCCAAATACCCTAAAGGGGTTTCAAGTTAGAAATCATCATAAAGAAAAATTTATAATAAATACCCCATACAAGATCAACTTTTCAAGAATAGAGGATAGTGAATGGGAAATGAAGTAGTATTTACTTATTAGCAATTATTTGAAACCTGGGCAAGGAATGATACTAACAAAGAAAGGTTTCTTCAATCAACAATGTTTCCACTAAAGCCTGAAAATATTTTGAATGCATAAACCCACATTTTACTTGTAAACCGAAGGAAATCCCTCGTTAATTTTTAATTGAAAACTATAATAGACTATAATCAAGAAAACCTATTTAAACAAAACATTAAAATGTAAACATAATATTATTCTTACCAAAGATGTCATAGGGTTGAATCTAACTGGTGGTTATGATTCTAAATTCTTGAGCAACGAAACCCTAACGAATTTGTGGAGAGAGGATAACATTATACCAGGAAAATATTATTTAAAGGGTAATTCCCAATAGCTTTATTCTTTAAAACCTTATGAAAAACTCTAAAAACCCTAATGAAATTTGATAATGAGTTTAATGTTACAATAATACGATAAATTCTTCCATCTATTCAATGAATCAATGTATACATATATTATATAACTACCCAAAGTCTCCAAAGAACTAGAAAGTGCCTCAAAATCCCCAGGGCCTGAAATGAAATTCATAAGCCCCTAAATGTATCAAAATCCACAATGTCATGAAAGAAAAATCACAGGCCACCTTCTTCCACATTTCAACTTCCTTGAACCTTAAAGCCCTAAACAAACAAAAAAATAACCTACAATAACCTACTGAGACCTCCTTCATCATCTAAGACAATTCCTTCCCCATGGAGCTTGACATCATAACCCTAGTGATCTCAATCACATCATCAAAGGATATATTTCCTTTCTTCTTGATCTTATTCATCTTCTTCCTATCTCTCTTGGACTCTATGAAGGATTTTATGACTAGGGAAGCCACACTCAACACCACAGAGACCTTTGCCTACCTGTTCTAAATGATGAACTTTACCGTGACCCTCAAACGCTTCCATACCTTTGCTGTTTCCTTTGAAATTTATTATTTTCTCTTATTTGGGGCATACCTAGAGGATTGATCTTAGGGACTAGAGATGAGGAAGCTCCCATTTCAACCCCCTGTGACCCTCACATACACGTCGACAACTTGGGAAGGATCGAGCTTCAGAGGCATGGTTGTCAAATTTTTCAGAAAACAATAAAGAGTCTTTGGTTCAATTGTTATTATAGGCTAATGTTTCCCTCTACAAATCTAAATCCCCTTATCCTCGAATGCGAATTAATAAAAACTACAAATGAAAGGCCTTTTTTCTCTTTTTCTTAATTTAAGACAATTACATATGACATGAGGCAACCGTATGCAGGGTAAAAAGTTAGTTTTTCATTTTTTCTTAATTCAAAACAACTAAAAAGTTAGCATATGTTTTTAATATGAAATTAAATTTTTTCTTAAAACACCCCCTCATGTAGTAGTACCACTTTATTACTTACTAATGTTGTTTGCCTAGTTTTGAAAGGAACTTTCTCACTAGTCACACTAAATGTGCAATATCTGGATGGATTCATT
Source organism: Pinus taeda (assembly GCA_000404065.3). Taxonomy (NCBI): domain Eukaryota; kingdom Viridiplantae; phylum Streptophyta; class Pinopsida; order Pinales; family Pinaceae; genus Pinus; species Pinus taeda. Next base: position 277,941 of record APFE030711133.1, read on the forward strand.
CCATGGGATACATCAAGCTAACAACCACTATAGAAAATGGGATTTAACTTATTTCTTTATTCTTGTCATCCTAAGGGCACAAATCATTGCTAGCTTTGAAGTGTGATGCTATGGGTGTGCCAATTCATTTGGCCTTCTTCATACTCAACCTATCGAACACCTTCTCAATATAGTTTTCTTGTGATAGCCACATTTTTTTTCCTTTCTGTCACATGTAATCCTCATTCCCAATAATTTAATTTGTTTTATACATAAATATTTCATTGCAAATTCATTTCCCAAATCTTTCTTCAACTTATTGATCATGTTCTTATCATGTCCAACAATTAGCATATCATTCACATAAAATAGTAGCATAATATACTTTTCTTGGTCATAGCTCTTGATGTAGAAACAAGGATCAACCTCTAGTATTTTGAATCCATGCTCCAACATAAATGAATCAAATTTCTTGTACCATTGTTGAGGTTCTTATTTCAGCACCTAAAGTATCTTCTTTAACCTATATATAAGGTTCTTTTTACCTTTACCTTGAATCCTTCTAACCGTTCCATATATATTTCCTCCTTCAATTCTCCATGAAGGAAATTTTTCTTCACACCTAATCGTTCACATTCTAAGTCAAAAGTAGGATTAAGACCAAGGATAACTATTATGGATGGAATTTTAACAACAAGTTAACATTTTTATTGTAAAGTTGTTGGAAATAATACTAAGAGGGGGGGTGAATCAGTATTAGCATATCAACAATTTTTCATTTCCATAATCAGATTCATATATGCTACTTCAGTTAGGGGAACTCGCGTGTACACGCAACTGTGTTTAATGCAACTAGCATATATCCACCAAACTTATGATTTAGTTAATTCATCATATGTGGATCTTTAATCAGTGCATCAAAACTTCATATAAACAGTAAAAACAGAACAAATCATCACACATAAGAAACACACATGAACACCAAGATATAAGGTGGAAACCCAATGCGGGTGAAAATCACCTGTTGTAATCGTCTCTGTCTTCTTTTAATAATAAGAATATCTTGTTTACAATTTTTGTACTAGTGCAGCCTTATACTAGTACGCAGGCTTCTACTTATAGAAGGCTACAACCTTCTCTTGTTTTCCAGCTTCTATTGGAAGGGAGCTACAATCCCCTAGCTCTTATACTAGCTGATATATGTATTAATATGTAGGTGCCAGCCTACAGAAGGCTACAACCTTTTCTTTTCTTCCAGGGACCACGTTTCATAAATTTTCAGACTGGATCCATCAACAACATCATTCAATCATCAAATATATTTATATCAACCAATTTCCTTCTGAACCAACTACAACTGAATCAATCAATCACTCCATCAATCTATTCATCTAGAATGTTGTCCCCAAATTACAGTAACCAGAACCCAAGCCAGAACCTAGACATTGCAATAGCAAACAGAAGCGACTAAAACATGTTTTATAAGGTATACACTACTTCCATGTGTCGAACCTGCGTACATACACACTTTCCTCAAGGCAAACCTGCGTACATATTTGAAAATGATTTATACGTTGTTTTGGTATGCAGAACCAGTGTGTATATGTGCCTTTTCTAAAGTGAACCTGCAGATAGATCTGTAAATGATGATTTAAATATTACAACAATTCCAGACTTCAGTCATACCCAGATCATCATATTTATAGACTTACAACATGCGTTAGTTATTCAGATAAAACATCAAACCACATAAAGATAATTCACTTCAAGCCTTAAGATCCCGATAGATCATTAGATCTTATCCTTCATGAAGCACTATGTTTGATCCTTGGTTCAGATCTAGTAATGCACCATAACCTAATAACTTGCATACTAGATCTCCCTCTTCATTAGATATTCAATAAATGACTACCTTGGCTTAATGATCTTCTCCTCCTTTTATAGTTTTAGGCCTTTCTCAATACCATGGAGCAAAACCACTTAGGACCAATACCTTGGATCAAATACCTAGGGTCATTACCTTGGATCAAATACCATGGACCAATACCAAGGATCAAAATACCATGGAGCAAATACTTCGAACCAAAACTTAGATTTCGAAGGTATACGCGCTTTCCTTTCCGTGAAAGTGTGTGTGTACGTTATACACTCCTTTTGCTATGTTAATCCGCGTGTATACACAGCTTGGTCAATGGTAAACCTGCGTATACTTCTTTTTCTTCATTCTGTGAGTCTAATCTATAATTCTATGCTATTAACCTATAGAACTGTGATCTATCATCTGAGTGAGTTGCTTTATGAACTAATTCCTTGAAGCTGCCCTGTATTTCATCACATCTATAAACACTATTGTCATGCATTCTATCACATATGATATCTCCTCTGTGGTTAATATCGTTACCATATACAAGTGGTTTGTTCTGTTATAAGTGGGTTTCCATCAAGTACAATGCATACATCATAACACATACATCATAATGCCAACAATCTCCCCCTGTGGACTTGATGGAAACAACAACCACACCAAGTCACTCTCCCCCTTTGACATCAAGGGAAAAGGGTCATGCTCCCCTTGAGTGCATGTCGAAGTCTCTGATATGCTAAAGTGTGTTGATTAAGCTCTCATGATAGAGTCTATGCTCCCCCTTAGCATAAGCAAATTCTGCAAAAACATTTTCTAAAAGAAGAACATGACTATACATACATCACAAATGACCCTCCTGTCACCAAAGACTCAAACATACATCAATCTCCCAACCAAGCGGGGATATACCATTGTTTACAAATTTGGTCTTTTCATGACCTTTACATTAAAAGATGTAAATGACTTATATAACAGAGACAAACTATCTAAAACAAGACCATGATGGTCATCAACAACTATCACATGATCTGCATCATTAGCAACATCTAGACCAGCAACTTGTTTAGTTCCCAAACTGTCATCAACCATGTTCTCCCCCTAAACCTGTTCCACCTGTTTACTGTCAGATCTGATCATGGCATATGTCAGTAAGAGATATAAAAGCATCATCATCAAACAGATATACATCAAGTTATCGACAACTTTATGAGAACCAACGTGTTTCCACATGTTATCAATAGAGTGAAAACGTCATCAAGCAGAGCAGATAATTTACTGAACCATATTAGACCCCTTTCTCCTGAGTCTAGCCCACTGCTTTTCTTCAGACCAACATATACGCTACTGTATCCACAGAAACCAATGTATTTATGCGACTTCGCTGCATGAAACTCGCGTATGCCAACCTTTCTTTTTTTTTTTTAAATGGATTTTAACAGTAGGATGATGCAGAAACTACTCCCAGCTTCTGTATGAGATATTCAAATGTCTCTCTGGGCAGTGGTTTAGTGAATATATCAGCAACCTGTTCTTTGGAGGTAACATACTCCAATTTGACCTTTTGTTCAAGCACTTGCTCACGTAGCAAATGATATTTGATGGGTATGTGCTTGGTCTTAGAGTGCATAGCTAGATTCTTTGAAATATTGATGGCACTTGTATTATTAGATAGAATGGAGATGGGTGGAGTACATGTTATTTGAATATCTTGCAAGGTTTGCATCATCCAAAGTAATTGTGTGCAACAAGGTGCAGCAGCCACATATTCTGCTTCAGTTGTAGATAATGCAATTGAGCTTTGTTTCTTGCTGAACCAAGACACCAACCTAGAACCCATATAGAATGCACCACCATTAGTGATTTTTTTGTCATCAACACTTCATGCTCAATCTGCATATGTATATGCACGGAGTGTAAGATCTATATCTCTAGGATACCATAAACCAAGTTCTGTGTTCCTTGAAGATACTTTTGATTGCTTGAAGGTGAGTGTAGAGCTGTAACTAGGGTCTCTCACACCACTAATTATCCCACATTAATAAGTCAATCCGGGAATGATTTGTTATTGCAAGGAGTAGCTCAATCTGAGGCTATTTGTCCGAGTAATGCTCAATAGTATAGTGTTCTAATGATCCGAAAGGAAACAGATGCTAAGCTGTAACTAAACTAACCCAAAAGATAGGATCACACAAGGCAGTTGATCAGTCAAGGGTACGGAAGCGATAACCCATCCCTTTAGAAACTGATGAAGCAAGGAAATTAGAGCATGGACTTATAGGTCTGGGAGCTAAGCAGCGTCTTGTTGAGGCTCACTACAGCCTTAGGCCTTCTATCACACCATAAACAACAAAGGCAGGTAAATAAAACGGTGGAAAGTAAAATGGAACAACAATCTGGAAATGGAACAACAGTAATAAAATGGAACAACAGTAATCAAATGGAACATCAGTAATCAAATGGAACAGCAGTAATAAAATGGAACAACAATCCTCAATGAATTATGAAGCAGCAATTCTCATCCGTATGTACATGTTCTATACTACTATAGCAATCTAAGAATAATGAATGATATGACTACGCTTCTGAATGAAGTAATATTGCTTGCAAGTCTTACAAATACTATTTCACATGGATCTAATAACAATAACATTCATGCCAATATTCTATTACAGAGATAACCGAAAGATGCAATTCAAATAGATCCAATTGTACAGTGCAGAGACATGAATTAAACAAATCATTCAGATATCAATTATAATGGAGCATAGCATATCACATAAAAGATGTATCAGATTACTTAAATAACAGAAATAAACAAACCACACACAAGTCACCGTATAATAATACAAAAGCAAGTGTCCTTCGGAGCCGGGCCCTTAGCTGCCAAGGGTACACTGCCTTAAGTTACTCCAGATGCAGAGACGAAATGAACACCAAGTCTTCTATATTAATTGCATCAACACAAGTATAACAAAGTCAGGTCTCAGCGAGACTCAATGATCACAGTTTGTTCTGAAACTTAGAATCATAAAAACATTCGTACCCTCGCTCAATGGCGTGGTGCCTTTATATAACAGAAATGACGGAGGTATCTAGACAATAAAAAAGATAAGTTAAAGCAGCGATCCCTCAGGATCAAAGATCCTGAGGGATTCTCTAATCGTTCAATTCTTCTCTTTTCCTTCTTATGCTCTCCGACCCGGTATCTCGCATTCTTTCCCTGGGTTATTCGGCTCTAATTTTGCTTTATCTCGTCTACATCCGGTGCCCTGCTGGAGGGACAACAGTTATTTTCCCTTTGCTCCTTGCTTTTGATCAACAATCCCCTGTTTCCACGTCTTCCTGCATAGAAAACGTCAATTATCAGCACTTGAGCTTCCTTTGTCTATTTTCGCACATTTTATCAAAATCCTTTATCTTCTTTGAACTCATAATACCGAAAAGGTTAGAATTATTATTGAAAAACCACTATATTGCTTGTCAAAAGCATACCTTCCGAGTGCTCCACACACCCCCCTGCTTACCCTGTTTCATGGCCTTATGAAAACGTTATAGTTGACATGCAAGGCAGTGAGAGAATAGGCCGAAGAAGGGATCTCGCGAGGAGGCCGACAACCATGATGAGCAACTAGATCGTCAAAGAACTGATCTATTTGATCTGCAGGCATCTCATATAAGGCCTGATATCCGGGTGCAGGGTGCCAAATAATTGGACTGCGAAATCGATACCCCAACCAGGATGGCCCTGCTCGCAGAATTCGTTCCCCATAGAGACTCAATCGGCTTGCAGCCAGCTCAAAAGTCTCATATTTGAAGGGTTCCCTGAGTTGGATGTTTGGGTTAGAGGTCCGGTATCAAAATTTTGCAGCATCGATGGCAAGGTCTTTAATAGTCAAGAAGTATTCCAGACTATTTCGGATCAAGTCTTCATGCATGGGACCTAATATCTCAATGACACCTGGGATCCTCATCAGACTCCTATGCTCTCTCCATAGCGTCACTGGGTCTCTAGGTTCAGCTCATACCCATAAATCTAAGCTGTTCTCTTGTCTCTGGAAGGTTTTGTAAGATTTGAGCCATTTCAACTGATTAACCCCAAATGAGATAAAGGCTTGGAGTTGTATATCTCCAAGAAAAGGGCCAGGATTTAAATCAGTTTCCTGTTCTAGCACAAGATTGTGCAGGTAAAACTCGCATAATAACCTTTGAACTTTAACTCCATAGTGCTTACAACAATTTATAAAGTCATTAACAGTGTTGATGTGGATAGGTGCTCCTGCCCTAACGGCTTTTATTTTTAATCTCAGATATCGTTCAAGCAAAAAGAAAGGATAATTTTTAGTAGGGGCCCTACAAGTCAAAACATCATTATATAAGGAACACACGGTGTCCATCTGCTTAACAACACTATCTAATCGACGAGTTACCTTGGCAACCTTTTCCTGCTCCTTCTGCCATCCTTCAAAGGCCTGGCTCTCGGACTGACTGATGTCTCGAAGTTGCTGTTAGAGCTCTTCGTATCTTTCCTTGGGGACTGTCTGTTCTCGCAACTGCTCATCTTCTTGCTGAGCTTCCTTCATCATTTTATGCAAGGTTCTGGTTTTTGGGTCCTTTTTCCACGAAGCCGTAGAGGCTGGAAGTTTAACCTGAACCTTTCTGTTACGTTGCTTGGAGTTTAGGACCCGAATTACGCCCGAGGGTGGTGTTTCTGTTTGGACCTTTTTGCTTTCTGTTTCTTTCTTAACGCGAATAGAGGGTTGCTGTGGTCCTTTTTCCATTGGAGCCTCTTGCTGTTCCATTGGAATGTCCATTCGTTCTTCAGGGGCAGATGGAACAGCAGTCTGCCCCTCCATACTATTTGGAACAGCAGTTTGTTCCTCCCTGTCATTTGGAACACCACCCTGTTCCTCATTATTATTTGGAACAACAGACTGTTCCTTGGCAATAGGTCTCCTGATGGGGTTTCGACCAGCAAAACGGGTTCTTGTCCTCGGGGTTCTTGCTACCGTGGTCCTCCTCCTTTTCCTTACGGTCTTCTATATTCTCAGACTGGCTTTCAACATTCGAATTTGCTGCCGGAGTCTGGCTATGGTGCCCAGCAACCTCTGTTGTTTCTTTCTTAACTTATTAATTTCCTTTCCCTCAGCAGAGGGTTTGGCCCTTGAGCTCGTTCCTTCTTCATCTGGGATATCTTCCGGTGTCTTGGGACAGATTGTCCCTAATTGTTGTCCTCTATTTCATTATCATATCGAGGCAGGTTTTCTTCCTCTGCCTCTTCTGCATGCATTTCCTCGGGTAATTCTTTTTCTGGGGGACCGTCAGGGATGCCTCCTGTGCTGGAAGGCTGGCCAGATTCTCCCATATTGGCCAGAACTGCTACCAATTCCTCCTCACCTGGAGGGTCTTGCAATGGGCTACCCCCTGGTTATGCAATTTATTCTTCCCGATTGCCCTGTTCGGTGGCCTCTTCTTCCTCCGAGTGTTCATCTCCTTAGTTGCTTTGTTTGGTGGCCATTTCTTCCTCGGAGCGTTCATCTCCTTGGTTTCTTTGTTCGGTGGCCATTTCTTCCTCGGAGTATTCATCTCCTTTTTCAATTTCTCCTTCCAGCTAGTCAGTCTCGGCCTCGGATTGCTCAGCATTTCCTTCGGAGAGTCCTCCTTCCATTTCTGGAGGTTCGTCCACAATTTCAATTGGCTGGGTCGTGGTTCCCTGAATCCTTTCTAGCCTTCCTCATATCCAAGCCAACCGGGCTGACTTCCTTGGTCTTTCAGGTTGGTTGGGTGTGCCAGCAGGTTCTCTGAGTTCTTCTGGTCGTTTTGGCATACCGGAAGGTTGTTTCCATTTTGAAGCAGCATGTCTTTCTGCTGCTGGCTCCTTGCGTCTTTCCGAACGTTCCGGCGTGCTGGAGGACTGTTCAAGTTTTGGGGGTGGTACAGCCAATCCCCCCTCGACTATTTCAATCAATTCCTCCCAAGTACTTTGTTGTTGGGTGATACTGTGGCTCACTATCAACCGGATCAGTCCATGGTGGCTGACAACTGCATCTATATGCTGGGCCTTCTTCAGGCTTCGGGCCGCGTCATGTAACAGCGAATTTAAAAGTGCAGGGAGATTCACAGAGCATTTTCCTTTTAAAACAGCCAAAAGTTTTAAGTGACGAGGCCTTACCACGTCTTTTCTTCCTTCGCAGGTGATATAACTTTGCACTGTCTTCGCCAGCTCGGTCCAGGGTTCCCCAAGTGTTGCCGGCAGCACTCCTTTCCCTTTGACTGTCAAGCTTTGGCCTTCGTCCTGGAACATCTCCATAGCTTTTTGCAATCTTTCCTTCTTCAACGTCCATATGGGTCCAGCAGCTGGTAATCCTGAGACTTCTACGATGATGTCCTCCGTAACCACTATCCGCTTTCCTCTTACTATAGAGTAGTTTCCCTGCAAATTCTGCAGGAATTCCAACGCTACTGCTTCGTTTGATTCTTGCAGGCGGTTGAAGTAATTCAACCATCCTGCGTTTTCCAGGATTTTACGAGCAGCAGCGGAAACTGTCAGCTTGTGAGGTTTGCTTCGAACCGTCTTTCCGCCCATGATTCTACTCAGAAATGGAACAACAACTGTTTGCGGTATTTGCGACGCAGAGAGGATGATCAATGCCAATTTTTGGAAAGGATTACAGAGCATGCAACGAAAAAAGGATCGTGGACGGCAATCTCCGTAGGATGAAATCATCATACCGTTAAACCATGCCATTCCTTCGTACATTATCTTGCCCGAATGGTGTGCAACCACGTAACCCCTACAGTAATGAGGTTATCTCCCCCCCGCGATCTGATAGGCTGCCCCCAGCCATCAAAGAGAGGAGTAGCAGCCAGTCGGGAGTCAAATCATAAAGTACAGCATATGGAATTATGCCATGTTGTAAAAAAAACAACGAAGTGCCGAAACCGAGGCAGAAAGATAGATCGCGTTTTATATAAGAGCCTGCGTGATATAATGAGGAACTGGGGGATTGGACGTCTGTCAAATGTACGAAGTCTCCAGTAGTCATTGTCAGTTCCGTTTCCATGATCGGTGGTAATAAATATTCATGCGATATATATATCGGGGTGTGACATATGATTTATGCAAAAGATATAAGAGACAGAAGGATTTAATATCATACCTGTTGGTGTAAATATTACGACTTCGATGCCATTAACAGAGCTCTGCTGCCAACAGGTGTTCATAACCTTGGCAGAGTTGTTTATTTCACCCTTCGGAACCATGATCCTTTGTGTATATTCTAAAGAGTGCTTTGTCAAAATGCAGGCCATTATGCCGGCTTGGTAACCGGATAACCATAATGCCATTTACAAGGTAGGCACGAAACATGGTCAGGCCGGCTCGTAATGAGACCTCCTGTTCCAAGGTTTGCTTGTTAATTTACCTTTGGACCATATCCCTGGTGTGGTGGCCGTAATGGGAATGCCACTTCGCTTCCATCCTTATGATCATGGTA
>APFE030711142.1:0-37240 GCA_000404065.3 Pinus taeda
CTCAGCATCACGTCAACATCCTCATTTTTTGGCTCCAATTTTAACTCCATATCTACAACTTCAATTAATTCCTCAATCCGTTGAGCAAGATACCAACCTTGCATCTATTCACCCTCCTCCTCTGTTGCTGTTTGGTTCTATTCTTACTCTTCAACCTATATTGGTGTTGTTTCTTCTGCTATGGAACCTTTCCTTTCTTCTTATTCCTATTTCTTCTCTTCTTGTTCTTTCCTCCTCAGCGTATGTTCTTCCTTCAGTTCCTGTTCTACTTGCTTCAATAATAGTTATGCTTCCTGCAAGCTTTACTTTTCTCTCTTCCTCCACTCTTCTCTCTGTATCCTCTAATTCCTCTTCACTTCTTCTGCTAAACATGATTTCATTAGGATTGGATCCTCTTTCATATTGTAGCTTTGTTCTCCCCTTGGACTATAATAAACCTTTCTCTTTCCCTTATCATGTATGGGATTGCTGCTTTCTTCTGGTGCTACTTCCATAGTTGTCCTCTAGATCTGCCTCAAGGCTCTTTGCTGAAAGAGCTGCATTAACTTGCTTCCATGTTAATGTTGACTTATTTTCTATAAACAATTGAGTGTTTGCATATACTGGCAAGTCTACTAGTGTTTGCTCAATTTCCTTCCTAGTACTACTTTCAATGGTCTCTTTTGAAGTAGTTCTCTTTGGTGCCATGGTAACAATGACTGCTAGGATAAAGTGCTTCACAAGTGTGGTACCTATGGGACAAAAAAGACACTCATGGAAAGCAAACATAAAATTTAAAAACTCTACCTTCAAATCATGATCAAATAGCAAACCAGGCAACTGGAGAGAAGGATTGTGCAATTTTTATCAACAAGGGAGATTGGCTGACTGTGGGAACTACGCATTACATAGTCCTAGCAGCCAAGGATTAAGCCTGAGGCTTGAGACTACGCAATTCATAGCCCCAGCCTAGGCAGAGACTAGAAGACACTACGAATTATGCTGTCTCAGTGGCCAAGGTGATAGGGTAACCCTTGGAACTACATAATGCATAGTTTGGGCCAACCTATACTATGCACTGCTTAGTTCTAGAGGCCAAGCTTGTGGCTAGAGCCTTAATATTGCATAGTGCACAACTGGGCAAGACAAGATCTAGTTAAGGAAAGTGATGATCTGCTTGGTGGAACTGTGAAAAATGAGAACAAGTGAATGATGATGCGAGCTTGAGTGAAAAAATGACTAAGTGGGAATGAATCAAAGTGGTTTAAGTGCAAAAATTGATCAAACAGAAGGAAAATCAAGTATGTGAGGAGAGTTATCGCCACAGTGACCATCGATGAAAAAACAAGAAAAATGATGCGACATGTGTCAAAGGAAAACGATAGCTTATAAAAACACTCATACAAGCTAAAATGAGTTGAAATTCCAGCAACCATGAAGAGAAATAAGTGTAACATCACTCACATAAGCGAAACAAAAAAAAAAAAATGATAAAAAAGGAAAAAAAGACTATAAAAGCAAAACTCACTCGGAAAAGCGAGGGAAATTCCACCGAAGGTTCCTTGATCTCCTCGATAATGCTAGAGTTCCAATATTGAATGCATAAATGAGCTCTAGATTCATTTATTAAATATATTTGAGAAAATGAGGATTTATGATGCACATGGCTAAAAATAAGGAAAAGCGACACTTGGCAGAAACTTCTAAAAATAGAAATTTGCCACCTTAGGGAAATTAATGATGGATCCCTCCTTGCTAGGGATGATTTTTGCCTTTTATTTTTCTTTATTTTCTATGTAAACTTTCCATGCACATTTCTGGGAAATATTGTGGAATTTTGGGGAACTGGGCAACTTTCTAGCTCAGTGCACTGCACAGTTTCTGAGATTAGTGAGGGATTGCATAGTTTCTAGGCTCAGTGTTAGGCTGATTTTCATGACTTTGAATTTTCTGAGCTCAAGGATGAATCCTAGTATGAACTATGCAATTCCCATCATCAAGGTTACTTGCCCTCAAGAATTGCGCAGTTTCTGGAGGCAAGCTCAGAACTGTTGTGAAACCAAGTTGGGAGATCATCTTGTGATAGAAAGATGAATTAATTGTGAACATAAGAAATCACAAGCACAAATGAAAGATATAAGTCTCATTCAAAGCATGAATACCTGAATCAGTGGAACATTAGCTCCTGTGGATAGGAAAGAAGGCTCCAAAATCAAAGCATATGCGAAATTTTGGAGGGTGGTTGTAGGCACTACAACATAATGTTAAGAGCATTCAAGAGGAGGAGTTGTACTGAGGGATATTTGAGAGATATTTCCAAGAGAAGTACATGTCTGAGAGGTATTGTGACACAAAGACCAAGGAATTTTATGATCACAAGCTAAGGCAACTAATAGTTGATGAACATATAACTAGATTATTAGAGTTGTTGAGGTGTGTGCCTTACATCAAGGATGAGAAGGTGAACATTCAAAGGTATCTTAGTGGGTTGCCACAACCATTTAAGGATAGAATAGAGCTTGATGAGCCACAAAATCTAGAGGATGTTATTAGGAAACTAAAGTACTACTATGAGCAATCCAAGAACAAGTGTAAGTACAAAGGTTGATTGGAAAGAAGAAGGAAAGCCTAGCTATAAACCAAAAGGATAGAAAAATGCAAGACATTGGCAAGAATCTCACACCACTTCTGCAAGAGGTGAATTTTAGAAGAAACCCACTACTACTAATCAAGACCAATTCTTTAACTCTATAAGAAGGTGAAGATTCAAAGGTATCTTAGTGGGTTGCCGCAACCATTCAAGGATAGAATAGAGTTTGATGAGCCACAAAATCTAGAGGATGTTATTAGGAAACTAAAGTACTACTATGAGCAATCCAAGCACAAGTGTAAGTACAAAGGTTGATTGGAAAGAAAAAGGAAAGCCTAGCTATAAAGGAAAAACATAGAAAATTGCAAGACATTAGCAAGAATCTCACACCACTTCTGCAAGAGGTGAATTTTAGAAGAAACCCACTACTACTAATCAATACCAATTCTTTAACTCTATAAGAGAGGAAACATATGGGTTTAGGAGAAATCCCATAGATTGTTGGAAATGTGGGTAAGACTACTTATAGAGGGACTATCCTTAGCTATAGATGAACCATCCAAGATTGTACAATGTGCAGGAAGCAATTAAAATAAATGATGTGGCTCAAATCATATTGCACATTTATGAAACATTGCATAATAGGCAAGCCAATCAGTAAGACTTAGTGATCAAAATGGAAGTTACAATCAATAACTAGTTTATTTCACTTCGTATTGACCTTGGCTCCAATTTCACTTAAGTTCGTAAGTTGCGAAAAAGTGTGTGTTGCAGAGCACAACCCACAACAAGTCATGGTTGTTCTAATTGGCCATGAGGACTAAGAAATGAGTTGATCATGTGGTGAAATCATGTCTAGTCGTGATGGACAACATGCCCATGAATGCAAATATAAACCTATTACCATTGGGCTCATATGATGTATTGGTTGGGATGGACTAGATAGTGACCCATTGAACCAAGGTTGACTTTTGTAGAAAGTCGACAGAGTGTCTCAATGAGGAAGGATAAAATATGATGTTGCAACAAAAGAGGAATCATGTTATTGTTCGAAAAATAATTGTGTTGTAACTAAAGAGGTGCAATAGGAAGGGGTGTGAAATATTATTGTTCAATTGACCAGCAAATCTGAGGATGATAAGGATAGGGTCAAAGAGAACCAAATAATAAAAAAATTTGATGATTTATTCCATAAATATATCCCAAGCCTGTTGCCAAGGATGGAAATTGATTTCTCCATTGAATTACTATCAAGATAATCTCTAGCATCCAAAGCTCCATACCAAATGAGTACACTAGAACTGGTATAGATGACGTTAAAATTGAAAGAGATGTTGGATAAAGGATAAATCATACTTAGGATATCACCCTAGGGAGTGCCTATAATATTTTTGAAGAAGAATTATGACACATTGAGGTTGTGTATTGATTACAACCTTCTCAATAAAGCTACAATCAAGAACAAATATACTTTACCAAGGATAGATGATCTATTTGACCAGCTAAGAGGAGTTGTGGTCTTCTCAAAGATCACTTTCATATCTGGATACCATTAAGTATGCATCAAGGATGAATACATTCACAAAATGACATTTAGAACAAGATATGGGCACTATGAATTTGTACTTGTTCCATTTACGCTAACAAATACCCCAACAACATTTATGTATTTGATGAACAATGTCTTGACTCCATATTTGGACAATTTTGTGCTAGTTTTTTTAATGACATATTAGTTTGTTAAAAAATAAACGAGGAGCATTAAAATCATTTAGCAGCAGTGCTGTAAGTTCTAATAAAGCACAAGATCTATGCTAAAATTAGTAAATACGAAATTTTCCAATCACAAGTTCAAAGCCATTACACATTGTCATACTCCTTAGAACATGGGTTTGGCTATGTCGATAGTGTTGGAAATATGTCAACCAAGGGGGTCTCCCTGATGCGAAGTTCCAATTAGACCTCACACCACTTGGAATGGGAGCCCCATCCGGAGTATTGACCTGAACACCATATCTTAAAGGTTTGCCTCAACTGTAGTGAATAACATAAAAGAGTATGCAAATAAAATTAAAAATTAGCAAGGAACTTGACATTGTGAAACACCAATTGCAATATGTAAAAGGATACTTTCACGAGGGGAGAGATAGGAGCGAGTCTCTAAAAGGAAGTAATAGTACTAATCTAAGAGAGACGCACAAGAAAATGAAATATTTGTTAGTTATCCAGTGAAGTAGTTCATATAGACACAATGATCATTAAAGAAAATAAAACACACATTCAACAAGATGAGTACCAAATCCACTGGAATAGTTTAATTTCCTTAGTACATGTGAACAAAACACATACCACAAACATATAAAGAATATTCTTGCTATATTCACGATACAAGCATGAAAATGTGTTGGTTCATCAAGCTTATGATTATTAGGTGAAAGATCTAAGTACACGGTTACAACACCAAGCCACTAGCTCCAATAGTGGAACATTAAGTCACTTCTTACTTCTCCAAAGAATTATATACTCTCCAATGCTGAGTTAGAGAAGCGAAGGATATCTCTCCAAATTCTAAGCCTCAAAAATCCCTTTGCTTGAGTAATGAGGGTGTATTTATAACAAGATGAATGACCTTTCATATCCCTATGACTCTTGAGATCCCCTCATGACTCTTAGACTTATAATGCAACCTTTGGACTTCTATATGACTTTTGGAATTTTCCTAAAGAATCTCTTATCAATATATGACTGTGAATTTTTATATTTCACATATGACTCTTGGACTTCCACACATTACATTTTTTCCTTTCCTTTTGATAATTAAATCATTACATCCACAAATTATGTGGAAAGACACGTGGAAACACATGACATTGTGATAGCATTGGTACAAATCTACTTGAAAATGATAATATTGACTTCATGATGAAGTGGCAATGCTAAGTTGTTTCTCTCTCTACTTTGCCTTCAATCTTTATGAGAGTTATGTCTAGTAATTCATCTTCATGAAAGATTTTATTTCTTCTTCATTTTCACCTTCCAATGGGATGAATGGTATGGAGTCTTCATGTGGTCCTAATCTTTGGTATCCTGTCATAAATTTGTCTTCCTTCATATTCTTGCTTGATGACCTCTTCATGGTTTCATATTCACAAGTGTATTTTGAAATAGTCTCCTTCTCCTCCTCTCTGGGAATCATCCTGTCATGTCATGATATAGTACCTGCAAGTGAAGTCCACTCATGAAAATATGACATCGGTCTGGAAATATCCTAGTCTAAATTTCTTCATGAAAATGTTGATTAAGCTAAAAATAGGTGTTAGACTAAGAGGAATACTTAGGGATTGTACAGTATGTAGTTCGAGGGGTTAAGAGTGGTGGAATAAAGCTTGAGACTGTGCAATGCGTAGTTCTGGAAGGCTAGAAAATATGGTTGCATAGTTAAGGAGATTAGTGAGGAAATATTGAGCATTGAGATCGTGAAATGTGCAGTTCTAGAGGGAGAGTGGTCAATGGATTTCGTAGTTACAAAGTTCAAGTACTGAACGAGGCAACTTGATGAATGATACTGCATAATTCACGATAAGACACTTGTTTGGAGGTAAGATTGCATAGTTTCTGAGGGAAGGGAGGCAATCATTGAGCACTATGATTGTGCAATGTGTAATCATTTGAGGAAGAAATTGTACATTGTCGTATTTTCAAGATGAAATGGATAAACTTGAGGGTTTTTACTGTGCAATTCATAGTTTAAGGAGGCTGAGTGAGGTCAAGCTGATCAGGTAAAGGATTCTTCTAGAATTTGACTAAGTGTGGGATCATTGAAGTAGATATGAAACCAAGGTAAGACTTGAACATTATCACAAACTAAAAACAATAAAATAAGTAACATATAACACTTAGTGCTTAGAAACAAAATTATCCCCTTAATGTGATGATGAAACAATAGTCTCCTCCAAGTGTGACACTTAGGGTACACTTTGTGATGACAATGGCGACACTTGTGTGATACTGCTCAAGACTTAGGTAATATGTCTAATGCATGTGTTTATGATGAATATAACACAATAGTGAGGAGAATGCATCAAAATTGACCTTCAATAATGTAAAATTGACTCCCTTTGACTAGATGCGACACTTATGATACACTTTGCGATGACAATGATAACACTAGTACAAAAACACATAAAACTTTGGGAATAGATATAGCACATATCTATATGATAAGTAGGACCCATTGATGCCAAATTTTCCTCTTGAAATAGACCAAAACATTGCTTCACAATGTGTGGCACTTCCCATGCCAAAATATGACACTCGCGAAAGTACGAGAAACGTGAAAATGACATTTGCAAAGGCTCAAAGAAAGCGGAAGTGATACATGCCAAAGTGAATATAACATGAAAATGACATTTATCAAAGTGAATGCAAGAAAAAATGATAGTCAGAAACGTGAAAGTGACACTTGAGAAAACAAAGGTGTGTTAGAGTGACTATTGAGAAAAATCATCAAAATGAAAGTACAATTGCAAACAAAGTGAGGGATATTTCCAATGGAGAGTGCGCACTAATTGTCAACATGTTTTTTGTAGTACACTGTGCTTATGGATTGTAGAGTCACTATCACCAGTGATTATGCAAGCCTTATCTTAAGGAGTTGTGCAATGCCTATCTAATTTTTCATAGAAAGATGTGTGTTTTTGAATTAATTGCAAATAGAACATGTGTGAGAAAGTGACTTTGACACTCAGAAGAAGGGTTAACATTTTAAAAAACATTAGAAGACCATAAAGTGATCATAAAATGACAAATCCCTAGGTCATTCGTAGGCTCCAAAATTCAAGTGTAACCAAAAATTTGGAGGGTGTTTGTCGCAACAACAACACTTTGTGACACGCTAGTATAGCTCCAACTTCTTTGCTCAAGTTTCATCTTTAAGTGAAAGGTATCAATCTTTCAGGAAGTATTGACTCACCATGTGGATTTCCCCAACTTTTCCACTTATCTTGGTTAAATATATAGCCCCTTATATTCCTTTCTCAACTTTAAACACATCAACATAAGACTAGTCATACCTCAACTATTTCAATAAGGGAGAAGGATAGTGAGTATACTGAGATTTTAAGCACATTCCCTGGTAATGCTCTGTTGCTAGTGAGCTTGGTCACTACCCCGATGAAGTCGTCTCAAGGAACCACAATCATTTCTTCAATTCTAGTGGGCTTGAACAATACCTCGGTGAAGTTTCTTGCTCCACCTCCCTACACAGGAAGCCTTTATCTTTTTCAGCTCTTTATTTAGTTACTAATGAAATGTGTAAGGGAACCTATTTATTTTGATGTTGGAGGAGGGATCCCAACTTATTGAGACCAAAAGAGCTTGGTTCCTTGTTTGAGGGATTTGAAAGATAACTAAATTTATTATGCTCATTTAAAGTTTTTCTCCTTTCCCTTCTCTACTCGATTGAGTTGACAGGTCAAAACAACATTTAATACAAGGCTGAGTCAGAATGGAAGATCCTAATAAAGATACAGGTTTTGTAGTTTGACCAAAGGATTTTCTTCCAGAACGAATTGTATTTTTTGTTTAGAATTCATCAACTTTAAAGATAGGTAAACCAAAGATAGAGATGAGGATGACAGATAAGCCAAGAATTGTTCGTCATCACAATTTCCCTTTTGAATTTTTGCCACATTGTATTTTGAGCCAAATAGGAGCATCTTTCATGCAAAGCAAAACACGAAAGAAAAATAGGAGAAAACAAAGAAACAAGACTGAAAGACAAGAAAATGGAGGCTGAACATAAGGAAACATGCAGAAAAAAACAAAAGAAAGAAGACTAGATGGAGACCAAGTGTGCAATGAATGCGAAAAGGGAAACTAGAATACAATTAGACCCACTCCTAACCTAACTAGCTAGAAGGTCAGGGTCAAGTGTAATGAGATTTCAAATCCTGACCTGCAAACACAAATATACCAACAATTAAAATTGATATATATTGATTTGCAACAAATAATATAAGAACTTGAATAGCTTGAACAAGATATAAAAGGTGTTTTCGTAAGGCAGAAAGATGTGCCATAATGATTAAACTTAACCATCCTGCAACCTTACCTTCTCGATTAGCACAACAATCAAATGAACCTTGAGAACTTCTTATGGATGTACTTGCATCCAAAAAGAACTAAACATATTTTTAGTATAAGGGCTTGCTAAGTAATATGCTTCTAGCTAATCATGAATTATAACATGAAATCTAAAACAGTCCTCTTGAAAACCTTGAAATCCTTGAAAAATTGGATTTTCAATTAAAGGCACAGGATTAAGATGAGAATATTGTAAGGGAAAACAAATTTGATCATGTTCAGAAGTCTTGTCAAGATAGTGAGAGCTTGACATAACCATCAATGAAGATTGAAGTGCCTCAAATGTTTGACAAATATTTGAAAAATGAAATGATAACTTATAAAAACCATTAGATTCAACTAGATAAAATGATGTAAAATAACCATCATCAGATATATTACTAGTGGGAAAATGGTTATTAAAATGACAGTTGTTAGAACCAATGTTATTATTATATCGATAGCTTAACATACAAGACTCTTGATTGTTGACTGGTTCCCTTTGTGTCCAATTCCACACTAGATCAATAATATGAAAGCTTGCAGAATCAAAAGCAATTGTTGGCCTTGTAAAATTGGAATCCATATCAACATGGGGGTTTTGATCCATTGAATGATTCAAGAATCGAGTTTTTCTCAAAAGGATTGACTAGGCCATAACAAAAATGATTGGTTGTGTAACATTCACAATGAAGATTAGGAGCTTATTGTTCACCAAAACATTCAACAAATATAAATTCTTTGGCAAAATATAATATTTACATTGATCATCTTCACAATTATGTCAATTCATGAAAGGAATACATTCCAAATCCAAGTCAAATACAATAGGTTTCATGAAGGTGAATTCACTATATTAGTATTCTTTAATTGATCAAAAAGTCAATCTTGAGATTTTGAAAAATTGTAACAAGAAATCCCAAAATCCATTAAGGACGAGTTCACATCAAGTGAAATAATAGGAGTGAAATAATTCTACGAGAAAATACATATCTAACATGGTTCAATAATCTCACCATGATTGCGAGAACTTGAGATAACCATCGATGAAAGTTGAAGTGCCTCAACTCCCTAACAAGTTTTGAAACTTTGTAAAGATTAGAAACTACATTTTGAGAACTGATTCAAATCAAAAATTGCATGTGGATAACTACTACCAGTTAATTTAACAAGATTAATATTATCTGGATGGTAGCCATCTACATGACTAGTATGATCAAAATTTTCAACCTCAACAAAAAGATTAATCAATTCATAATATTCTTCTGATCACAAATCTATAGATGTATGAATCAAAGAAATCTCATGAGAAAACTGATTTGAAGAGTTGTCCTCATGCAAAACAAGATAAGATGAGGGATGGGCTAAATTCTCTATGATTTTATTGATTTCTTCTTTATCATGGGTAATCTCACTATCCCGTTTCATTTCAAGATTCAACTCATCAGATGATGAAATTGAAGGGCATGGAGTATCTCCATCACAAGTTGATGCATTACAAGTAGTAGAGCACAAGGGATAAGGAGGTGAAGAGTAAGTAATGTTCACAAGAGAATCTTCTTTGACTGAACCAAATTTAAGATCTAAATCTTTCGAAACAAAATTTTCTTGAGAAACCAAAACATTAGTTAGTGCACTTGAGCTTCCATCATCATATACACCATTGAAGTCATGTTAATTAGAATAATGGCTTCCCAAGACTTCAGATTGATTAGGAAAATTGATTTCATTTAAATGACTACCAGATTCAATATCGGCCAAGGATGAGGAAACAACATCTTCACATGGAGGAATTTCAAAAAGAGAAGAAATATTGAAAGAATCTTCAACTTCCTACCTTGGAGATGTGACTACCTTTCACCTGTTCACTACTTGGATTTAGAATAGATTAATTAGGTAGACTAAGGGACAAGGGATCATGAGAAAGAGTTGATAGAGGATGAAAGGCATCCAAATCAGATTTAGGATTGAACTTATGAGTGTTAGTATATTCTTGCACAATGGAGGTATTATTCTTCACCTTAGGCTCCATAAACTATTCCAAGGTTTCCTCCATCGGATATGGATTATGAGAAATGGATGAAGGTTGAAGAGATGGATCAACCACTTGATTTTCAGATTTCCCAACTTTGACATCATTGCAAGGAGACACCCACATCGGAATGGAAAAAGGAGGACAAGGGAAAAAAGGAATAATAGATTCCTCCTTTGAAATTAGGGGTGTCTCATGATTTAGAAAAGTTGGGGCAGTAGAAACATCAAAGGGTTTAGGCTCTCCATGTAAAGATATATGAACCAATCACTCAAAATTTTGTTTAAAGGAATCTCTTTAGGAAATTCATAGCAAAGATGAAGGAATTGATTAACAAAATCCTCAATTGACTCACCGGGGTTCATTCTTAGTTAACTAATCCTTTTAAGAACATATTGGTAATCATACTTATCAAATGCTAAATGAATCTCCGTGATAAAGTGTTCAAAAGAATGAATTGAAGAAGATGGTAAGGTATGACACCATCAGTTAACTCGAACTTCAAGGGTAAGGAAAACAAAGTATAAGAGAAACATCATCATAATAGATTTTATAAAATTCAAAAAAATAGAGAAAATTAGAGATGTGCTCAGCTATGGATATTTCACCATCACCATCAAATTTTAATTGAGACAAGTTATAAAGAGACTCACTGGGGATCAAAATTTTACCATTAGATTTATTTGCGAAACACCACATGACTATGATTTGGGAATGAGCATTTTAAAAAAAGAGATTCAAAACATACTCAATATGCACATCTTATCATCTCGCCCTTCTTCTATTTCCAATTATTGAGGGTTCTAGAAATCCATCAACCAAGGGGATATCCCCGATGCGAAGTCCCAATTATACCTCACACCATTTGGAGTGGGAGTTGCATCTGGAGTATCAGCCTAGCCACCATATCTTAAAGGTTTTCCTCATCTACAATGAATAACATAAGAGAGTATGCACTAACCTTTGAAATCAGCAAAACATGGCACTATGAAACACCTTGCAACGTGTAAAAGGAGACTTTCACAAGGGGAGAGAGGGAAGTGAGTCTTTGGAAGGAAGTAATAAGACTAACCTAAGAGAGATGCACAAGAGCATTAAAATATTTGTTAGTTATCTAGTGAGGTATTTCACACAAACACAATGATTATTAAGAAAATGCAACGCACATTTATTAAGATAACTACCAAATCCACCAAAATAGTTCAATTTCCTTAGTACATGTGAACAAAACATATACTGGAAACATATAAAGAATAGTATTACTATATTCACGATACATGCATGAATGTGTTGTTTGATCGAGCTTTTGATTATTAGGTGAAATATCCAAGTACATAGTTACAATGACAAGATGTTGGCTCCAATAGTGGAGCATTTAGTCACTTCTTACTTCTCCAAAGAATAATATTCTCTCTTATTCTAAGCTAGAGAAGCCAAGGCTAGCTCTCCAAAGGTTAAGCCTACAAACTCCCTTTGCTTGAGTAATGAGGGTGTATTTATAACAAGAGGAATGACCTTTTATATTCCCATGACTCTTCAGCTTCCCTCATGAGTCTTAGACTTCTATTGTGACCTTTGGAATTCTATATGACTTTTGGAATTTTCCTAAAGACTCTTTTGTCCATATATGACTATGTGACTTTTCATATTCCACATATGACTCTTAGAATTCCACAAATTACATTTTATCCTTTCCTTTTGATAATTAAATCATTACATCCACAAATTATGTGGAAAGACACATGGATGCACATGACATTTTGATGGAACTGGTACAAATCACAACTTGACAATAATAATATGGATTTCATGATGAAGTTGAAATGTCAAGTCATTTCTCTTGTTTCTTTTCCTTCAATATTCATGAGAGGTTTGTTTAGTACTTCATCTTCATGAAATATATTCTTTGTGATTCATCTTCACCCTCGAAGGCTTTGAATGGTATGGAGTCTTCATGCGGTCCTGATCTTTGGTCTTCTGTCATAAATTGGCGTTCCTTCATATTCTTGCTTGATGACCTCTTCATGGATTTAGCTTCACAAGTGTCGTTTGGCATAGTCTCCTTCTCTTCATCCGCGGGCATCATCCTGTCATGTCAAGATATAATACCTGCAAGTGAATTCCACTCATGACAAGAGGACATCAGTCTAGAAATGTCCTAGTCTAACTTAATTCATGAAAACGTTGATTGAGATGGAATTGGGTGTTGGATTGAGAGGAAGACTCGAGGATTGCATAGTGTGTAGTTCCAGGGGTTAGGAGTGATGGAATGAAACTTAAGACTACGCAATGCGCATTTCTAGAGGCATGGGATGTAGTTTAGGAGCTAAGTGAGAAAATCTTGACCCTTGAGACTACGCAATGCTTAGTTTTCAAGGGAGATGACCTCAAGCTTGATGATTAAGATTGTGCAATATGGAGCAAGGGAATAGTTGGGAGGCAAGATTGTGCATTTTCTTAGGGAAGCAAGGAAATCATTGAGTACTATGACTGCATAATGTGCAATCGTTGGAGGAATAAGTACACATTTCACGGTTCTAGGAGGCAAGTGATCAACTTGAGGCTTGTTACTACACAATGCACAATTTAAGGAGGCTTAGCGAGGTCAAGTTGATCAAGCAGAGGATTCTTCCATAATTTGAATAAGTGTGGGATCAGTGAAGAAGATATGAAAAAATGTAAGACTTGAACATGACCAAACACTTAAAACAATCAACGAAACAACATAGAAAACTCAACACTCAGAAACAACATTATCCCCTTAACGTGATAGGAAGACAACACTCTCCTTCAAGTGCAACACTTTGGGTACATGTTGCAATGAAAATGATGACACTTGTGCGATAGTTCTCAAGGATTAGGGAATATGTCTAATAAATGTATTTATTATGAATATAACATAGTAGTGCAGGAGAGTTGATCCAAAATGGATTTTGGATAGAATCCTAAGTTTAAGTGTTCCTCACAAAGGAAAATGAAATTCCAAGGAAGTTCCTAGACATAGCCCCATTGCAGAAATATTTTCATTCTGAATCTACTACAAATTGAATGGGAAAAAATGGACTTAGGATGCAGAAGTTATCGCAGAAAGAAGATGCCTTTATTCTTTGGAAAAAGAGGCAAAATCCCCTAAAAATGGCAAAAAAAACCTTATAAATGGAAATCACATCGGAGAAGGGTCAAAGAGGCAAACTTAAGCAGAAAGGGGAGAAACACTTGATTTCCGATTTCCGACATATCAGGTTAGAGGTAGGCAGATGCACATAACCTAAGGCAAGGACCCCGGGTCGATGCAATATTGCAATCGCCGATATTGACGGATCGGCGTCGGTGATTCCATGAGGCAAAAGACGGACCCCCGAGCAAATGTGACTTGTGATTGTGATATATCACATTGCAACGTCATGTCACAGTGATATAAAGGGGTGCTTACAAGCCAGACCCAATGGGTTTTATAAACTTGGGTTGATAACATTTGAGTTCCACCATAAAGGGGCATTTCTGTGTATTGACGCTTTTCAGTGTAAAAACCAAAATACAAAGGGAAGCGATAAAAACGGACACGAAAGGAATTTTAGAGGTGGCCCTATATTATTTGAGTTTTGTAAAGGTGGAATATCGGGCGGGCCTTAGGCGGAAAGTGGTTTTGGGCTGGCTCCCTCGATCCCACAGACTGGTTAACACGTGGCTAGTGGAGGAGAGAGGAAAACCACCTTTTTGGGTAGGTAACCTCTGTATCCTTAAGCTGCCCAAAATTGCATGATGAACATTGGATTGGAGATCACCTAGATCGATGGTGGAGCTTTGAAAGCAACCCAAGGTGGACCTGATGCGATATTAGTGCAGATGCGACAATATTTGAAGTCCGATAGAAGGGCTCTTGATGGGTTTTTCATCGTTTTCCCGTGTATTTGGGATTTTGCCCAATACACTAATGTGATGCAATATACTACCTAATGGCGGACCTGATAGGGATTTAGGGGTGATTGAATGGGATTTCAAGTCCGAAAGTCCTGCCCGATAATGTATTTTTCCAGAAAGCTCTGTGTAATGTATTTTTCTAAGTTTTCGTGTTTTTTGCTATGAAACGGCACAGAAACCTTTTTAACTGCTCCTAATAATCATGCCATGTTGCAGGAGGCATTTTTACAGGAAATGATGCATTTTGAAGCCACAAAGATGCAGAGTTAGATGGCTAGTATAATCAATAGGGAGCAGAGAAGCTGTAGAGCCACAAAGGGATAATGAAATGTAGAGAGACGGCTGGGGTAGCCAAAAAACTGGAACAATACCTCAAAGGAGGCAAAGAGCTTGATTGAGAGCAAGCTAAGGGCAGAGAGTAGGGAGGGAGTGGAAAGCTACTGTGCAGAGCAGATAAGGGAGTCTTTGGGGTCACTTGGAGGTCAAGTGAAAAGCCAGAGAGTTGAAGGTTGCAGAAAGCCAAAGCCAAAGCCAAAGAAGCCAGAGCCGAAGAGCCAGAGCCAAAGCCAGAGCTGAAGAGTCAAAGCCAAAGCCAAGAGCCAGAGCCAAGAGCTAGAGCCAGAGCTAGAGCTAGAGCCAAGAGCGAGACCGAGAGTCGAGGGCCAGAAATCCGAGAGCTTCAAGAGCCAGGGATAAAATGGTGTCTAAACCCATTGTTTCTATGTAAAACAGTGGAGTTGAACCAAGAGCTTGTAAAAAGGACTTTTCCATAATCCCAGAGAGCCTAGTTGAGTTGACTAGAGCTCATGGAGATGTAGCCCAAGAGTTTTGGGTGAACTCCTAATTAAATTGTTGTCTTATGTGTTTGTTTTATTACTGCATTATTTACTATTATATGTATTTATATATCAGCTGAAGCACATTAACTTAAAGCACATAAACAGTTCTAAACCAGACATAAGCATACACCTATATTGTCAAGTGCATATTTAATTCTACATTGGTTAGTCATAAAGACTTGGGAATATTTAAGCTTTGGAAGTGGGAGAGGTTCCTGTAAGTTAGACAAGAAGCCTAATGCCCCATTTTCAAATCAGGTGGTATCGAAGCTTGAGATTGATTAACCACACCTTCAAAGAAGGTTATATCAGAATGCTTGATTGATAGAGCAAAGATTGCTTGTCCGGAAGGTGTTTGGGCAGTCAAGGATTGATTATCTGATTGATTGTATGTTTTTTGCAAACTGACTATTTTCTGAGTTTGTAGAGGTGAAGGTAAATCTATTGATAGCTCAGTCCAGGAAGGACAAGAAGGAAGAAGGGCTGAAGGCATTCTTCTTATCCCAAAGGACCTCAAAGAAATCGTTGAAGCACAAGAGGTTTGTTGCAAAAGGTTGCTGAATAAGCTCTTTATTAATCTTGTTAGAAGTTCTTTTGTTCATTGGCATAATGACAACTTCTACAAGTGAGTCCTCAAATTCTTCTTTCTTCACAAGACTCTTTGATGAGGACATGAAGGAATATTTTACCACCATGATGGATATGGCGAGAGAAATGTATGAGGATGAAAGGAAGAGCAGCATACTTAGAAAGCAGTTGAATTTCGTGGAGGAAGAGAAGCAGCTACTTTCTGACAAATTGCAGGAAATGGAGAGGCAACTTCATATTGCAAATATGAACCTGGAAAGGATGCATGAGTTGGACGCACAGCTCTTTATTGCACAAGAAGCCTTGGTCAAGTATCGGCTTGAAGAAGAGGTAAATAACTCTAGTTTGCCTTCAATTTCCTATAAGAATGCTTATATTGGTTATTTTGAAAAACATACTAGAGATATAGGTTCCAAGCTAATGTCCAAGATGGGCTATGAAGGAAGAGGCTTGGGTAAGCATGCACAAGGTATTGTTGAACCAATAATGGTTGAGGAAATGCCTAAGTATTTGGTTCTTGGCTATGGACAAGCTTATGGATAAAGTTCCAACGCTACCATGAAGGCCATTAAAACAACTCCAAGAAGGAGTTGCATTGTAGAGTGTGAAGATTGTATTAAGGAGGAATGCAATAGCTTGAAACATCATTTGCAAGATGCAGGTGTTCAAAAGCACACACTTGAACCAGAGAGTTGGGGAGACTCTAACAGCCTTGAAGAGATTGATGGTGTTCCAAAGGGAGCTACTTCTTCATCTGATTCACCTCCTCATGAAGGTAATAAAGGTGAAAGAGAAAGGTATAAATCTGGTTCTAATCATCTTCCTTTTGATTTTGCAAAGCATGATAAATTTCCACATAGAGATGGGAAAAGAATTGCTTGTTCCTTTTGTGGTTTGGATAGCCATAATTTTTCTAGATGTTGGAAGAGAATGACCACATACAAGAAACTTTTGAAGGAAAGGAAGTAAGAAACCAAAGGTCCATTGGACAAGGCAAAGCATGCTATAAAGAGGATGCACATGCAGCGCAATTACTTCCATAAGCAAGGGCATCTTGCTAAAAAGTGTTGGAATCTGAATCCAACAATGCTTCCACAAAAGCTGAAGAAAGTGGAAAGAGAAGATGGCAGAAATGGAAAGGAAGATTCCATGACTAGTGTGTCTCAGGATGATTCACATGTAGATGCTGATGTGCAGATAAAGGATTTTACCAAGAAGGTGAATGGAGAAGTTGAGTAGGAGACTCGCTTTGTTGCTGCAACATTATATTTCATTTTAGCTTTGAAAGTACAGTGTGCTTAAGTGAAAGTTGAAGGATGAAATGCATGCATAAGTATTTAGATGATGGACTCAGTACTTACTTGACAACTGAAGAGGTGTGTTGAACCTATTCTTCAACTCATCCGCAAGACATACGAGGACTCCACGAGCGACACCAGCTCTCTCTCAACCCGCTTTACAGTCTTCTAAAATGACGATCTTAAAAGAACAGACCTCAGTCTGGCGGCCCAGCAGGCTTCAATATTAATCAAGCATAAAAATGTACATACCAAGTTAAGCAATAGAGTAGAGCCAAAGTCTCTAACCTCTGGATACACACACACACTCAGAAAGCTCTTCAGGCACACACACAATGCCTTCGATGCCTTCTCTACCTCACTTACTTCTATATATAACAAAAATAACTAATCAAAAGACAAAACATAGAGAATCTTGGGGGTCCTTGTCCAACATTACTTAGTCTGGACGGTGTCTACCCAACAGTTCTCGAGTACAATAATAATTCAATAAAGAAAACACACTAACAAAAGCATGCGCATTACAAACAGTAATAGTACTACCATGTCGGACTTCTGTCGCTCTCGATGTCAGATCCCGGATCAAATTCTGATGAGGATTTGTTTTCATAGTACTGTTGTTCCAAAATATCGAGATACCTTTGTTCCCAATCAATATTATTGATTTGGGCATCTTCATACGTGTCGAAAAATAGGGTGTCCTTCTCGATGGAATCTTCAACTTTCTCCTTTCCTTTATTGCTGGCCATGGTTAAAGTAGATTCATTTTTTAGTGGAGCTCTTGATGATTGTCCTGTATCGAATTTTATTGTATCTGTTGTGACATAAAGATTCTTATGGGGGAACAGATACTCAGTGTCTTTTACCTTCCACCTGTTGATGTAGGCCATAGGATCTATCTCAATCCCAAGAAAAGGATCTGATTTTCTCGACCGGAAATCGAGCAGATTTTGAACTGATAATTCTACTCCGTCGAGCAACTCCCATTTGAAGATTTGAAACATACTCACTAATCTTTCAATACAATATCTCACCCAAATCCTGCAATACTGGCTAATGTCATTCTGTTGCTACCATCCTTTTGTGAAAACTATTGAAGAACAAACATGATTAGATAATAGCAAATTAATCAAATATGCTACATCTTCGTTCCAATTGCCGTGCAAAATTATTAATGTAACCAAATTCTTCTGATTTATCTAGAGATCAAAAGTGGCCTTTGTTCCTTGCATCTTATCTAATGTTCTGATCATAGACAATTTTTCCTGCAAAGTCAATTTGGCATATTCTTTAAGCCAACTAGTGATCCTTCTGATTTCATCTGGATTGTTCACAATCTGAGGTTCGTTTATTATCGTTGAAAAAAACATTTGTGCAAATGGATTTGGTTCTATTGGGTTTCGAAATTCTAAACTGTGATGATCCCACGGTGCTGAAAATGTCCTCATGTATTGCAAAGTTCTTTCAATGCATTGTGATGATCTTATCACAATTTTCTTTTGACATTTTCCATTTCTTATCTCCCAATCTGCAAAAGGCTAAAACAATTCATACTGTGGGAAAGAATCAGTAGCAGAATAATTTTCATCTGGTCTTTGTAGAAAAGCTGCTTCTAATTCATCAAATAGGTCAGGAATTCGAAGAGAAACGAGAAATCTTTGAATACCCTCAGTCATATTGATTTCTTCTAAATCAAGCATCTTAGCGGAAGTATAAACCGAGAGGGCAAAGTCAATTACTCCAATGATTTGGTAGTAATTTAAAGTTTTCAAAATTTTTATGGATTTTTCTGTATACTCCTTAGTCCAGTAGTCATCTAGGGTTTTAAAATAAACCTTAACTTTCATGTTTGGAAGAGCAAAGAATTTTATTAAGTCTTCATCTAACCCTAGGAATATCCCAACATTTTTTGCCTACCATGCTTGGCAGTTCTGGATCCATTGGTTTCTTTGGAGTCTCATACCAACAACTTTCTTGATTTCTTCGGATATGTCACTGGCAATCTGCTGGAGTATACACCATCTAATTACAAACGTTAAAAATGAATCTTCTTCATGAAGATAAAAGATTCCAGTTCTTCCTTGTAGTCCGTGAGCTTTATTCATCTCCCTGGTGAGCGAGTCTACAAGCATATTAGAGTTACCTGGCACCCATTCAACATCAAAGTCATACATAGCAAACCACATTTGCCAAGCTAATAATCGTCCTCTTGCAAGTTGTTTAGAAATTTTGGCATTGAGAAAATATTTGAAATTCATTGAGTCAGTTCTAATCAAAAACTTGACAGGAGCCAAATAAATTTCAAACTTCTGGATTCCGTTAAAGATAGCCAAAGTTTCTTTTTCTGCAGGGAAATAATTCTTCTGATGAGTCTGAAACTCTCCTGATGCATATCCACATAAAACTTCTTCTTGTTCTGTACCAACTGATATTCTTTCTATCAAAACTATTGCCCAAAAATTATCAGACGCATCGGTTTGTAGGATCATAAAACCATTCCCTGGAGGTTTTAGAGCAGGAAGATGCTTACATTCTTCTTTAAGCTGTCGAACAGCTTGAGTGGCTTTAGAAGACCAAGCAAAATTCTGACAAGCACGAATTGGTTCTGTTTTCTCAGAAAGATTAGGAATATATCTACTGACATAATTAAGGATACCAATGAAACGCTGGATCATTTTAGTATCAGTCAACTGGTCCGGGAAATCAGATAACTTTGATAGGACATGAGGTTGCATATTTATTTTCCCGTCTTTGATATGAATTCCAAGAAAATCTATATTTTCTTGAAAGAGCACCATTTTCTTTTCTGAAAGAACCAACCCATGCTTCTTTGCTTCTTCAAAGAAAATTTCCAGATGTTTCAAATGGGTTTCTAGATCAGGACTGTGTACTAAAATATCATCAATATATACAATAATGAAATTATATTTACCAAAGATGTAGTCCATTCTTCTTTGAAAAAATGCTGGAGCGTTTTTTAAGCCAAAAGGTACTACACGCCATTGATAAAAACCTGCGGGACAAGTAAATGCAGTCTTGTGACGATCTTCAGGAGCAATTTGAATTTGATAATAGCCTAATTTCATGTCAAATTTGCTGAACATTTTACTTTTCTGGATTTTTTGCATGATGACCTCTTGTTTGGGCAAAGGATATTGAAAACCTTTAGTTATTGCATTTAACGGTTTATAGTTTATGACCATTCTATCTTTACCCCTCATGATCTCTGAATGATTTCTAACTAAAAAAGCTGAACAAGAATAATGAGACTCAAATGGCTCAATAATCTTTAGCTTCAATAGTTCTTCTATTTGATTCTAGATTTCTTGTTCATCCTTGGGGGTACATGGTATCAGTTTACCCGTGACTCCATTATCATGCATTGTGATAATTTCCTGCATTGGACTCTCTATGTCCCAGAATTCTTTGGGATTTTCTGAACAACAAGTTAATAATTTTTCAAACATTTTTAATTGATCTTTTGACCAATCAGGGTTTCTGAAAGCTTTTTGTTTAGGCTGGTTATTCTACTCATAAATTTGCAATACTTCTTGCCAATCATGTGAAGTTTTTTGAGACTTCTGTTGACCAACCTTTTTCTGACGATTTTG
Organism: Pinus taeda; assembly: GCA_000404065.3. Taxonomy (NCBI): domain Eukaryota; kingdom Viridiplantae; phylum Streptophyta; class Pinopsida; order Pinales; family Pinaceae; genus Pinus; species Pinus taeda. The sequence continues at coordinate 20,982 of APFE030711142.1, forward strand.
CTTTCTAGCTTCAGAATCGGTGAGGGTTAACCTTGGCACTACAATTGCTTTCTTGTTGATATTGCAAATGATTTTATCACTGCTTATAGTGACAGGCAAAACTGAGTTAATGAAAGGCATACCAAGAAACAGGCTAGCAGAGTTATCATAGTGCTGAATTGCCGATATTTTTATGATACTCCCACCTAATCTCATAGAAACATTGTCGACATAATGTGTTAAATTTACTAAACCACCAATGGTTTCTGAGACAAGAATATTCTGAAGTGGTTTCCAGAGACCTTTAAAGAGGGATGGGCGAGCCAGATTATTGGATCCTCCTGTGTCAATAAAAGCATCTACTCCAATCCATTCATTTCTGACTTGGACTTCTACTGGGATATACAATAGATTGTTTGATTTGACGATCTTTTTTAAGAAAGCATTTTCTTCTGGAGGAACTACTGCTCTTTTTGACATTGAAAAGGAAGAGGATGCTACATTTTTTGGATATGGACAGAAAGAATTCACAATGGGTCGTGGCTGCAGTGAATCTAAAACGGAAGTGGAATTTTGTTCTGGTTGGGAAGAATTTGAGGAGGAATCTTCTTCTATAGATACATCTTCTGAAGATATATCATAAGTTTCTTCTATATCTTCTTCTGAACTTTCTTCGTCGCTGTAATGATTTTCTTCTAAGAATTCAAAGTCTGAACAGTTGTCACAAATGTTCATTTTTTGACTTAAATCAAACTCTTCTTCATTTTCGGACAAGGAAGCATCAGTTAAAATATATACATCAGACACTTCATCTTGTGAATCTACAATAGACCAATTATCTACAAAATCTTCAATATCTACACATGCTTTTAATTTTGAGGGTGCATTCTTGGGGCATTTTCTTGCATAGTGGCCTTCTTGCTTACATACAAAGCAAGCATTATCTCTTTTGGGATTTCTTCTCTTTTTCAAATATCTATATTTCTTGAATGGATTTTTTGGATTTGCTACTCTTTTTGGGCGATACTTTCCATATTTCTTGGACTTTCTAGATTTGGATTTTCTGAATGGGGTCCAAGGGAGAACAGTTCAGCAAACATCTAACCCTAGTGAAATTTCTTGGGTCTTTTTCTGCCAGCACAAATATTTAACTTTCTCCTGACATCTGAAAAGTAGATCTATCCAATAAGTTTGTTCTATGGATTTTCTCTAGTCCTCTAGATCTTTGAGAATCATATCGCCTAAATTTCCAAGTAATTTGGAAAGAAAAGAAACCTTTTGCACAACATCATTTGGTAGGTTAGCTTTGTAAACTTTGGACATGTATTCTGTACCAAATGAATCTAACTCTTTAAGATCTGTTAACTGCATTCTTGTTACATCTGTAATGATTTGTTTCTTTTCATCTTTTGGTTCAGGAACAAATTGAGTAAGCAATAAAACTTCTAATGTAGCTAATCCATTAGCTCCTACATTAAGTCTTTCTTGTTCTGCTCCTCCCATCCACCATGAGTGGACGATACCAGCCATTCTCTTTTCTGCTAAGAGAAAAATAGAATAATTATCCAGTTTTTTGGTCACTTGCATTTGATAAAGTGCTCCTATCCAAATTCTGATTGATTCTGCTGGATTAGATGAATTATCTAAATCAAGCACATATCCAGAAGCATTTGCTGAAAATAGATCTTGTTCAATTCTCGGGAATTTGGGCACTTCTTTGAATACATTCGCTTTGTGTAATGAGGGCATAATGAATGATGGAAACTTTATAGCTGCATCTTCTAGAGAGGCTACATCATTTTTTGATTTTGGATAACTAAATGATTTAGTTGATTCCATTTTCTAGTCTGCTTTAGATGTAGATGCTTCTCCCTTTTCTTCTCCCTCATTAGTGTCTGTTTCTGTTTCCTCAAATTGTGGGACGAACATTGATCTAGAGAAAGTAGGCGGCTTTGCTTCTCTCCTTTTTCTTTCTTTCTTTTTCTTTGATTTTTCTTGTTTTTTCTGTTTGTCCTGCTGTTGTTCATCATACAATAATTTCAGATTTTCTAGAATTTGCTCAGTCTGACTGCCTAAGTCATCAAGGACTTCTTCTGCATGAGAGCACCAAGTAGTTAGGTAATTCCCTATTTGATAGGTTTGGTCTAACTCGTTTGGATTTTGGGAATTATGTTCTATGAGTGGGGCACAATCAGCTCTGGTTGCAGGTTGTTTTGAGACAGATAATGTTGTACAAAACTTTGTTTTGGGCGGCCACTTTCCTCCTTTGACAAACCTACGATTGGCATATTGCCATTCTTCTACTGGCTGAAATCTATAACTTGACAGACGATGCATTTTATTTACAGATGGCAAAAACGGCTTGGATTCGGGTATATACAATTCAGTTGGAGATAACTGAGGTTCTAAAGCAAATTCATGAATGGTAGGAATGTTACTTGTACTGGATGAAGAAGTTAATTCATATGGTATTATTGGAAAGACATGTTTACGGGGCCTAAGCTTGATATGCATGAACACATGGATGTTGATGATTTCCTTGTATTTGAACATGTATGTGTAATTAACTTGAAGGGTTGATTGCTTTGTTGTAACATGCATGTGATATTGACTTGAGAAAAGTTGATGTGGTATTAAAATGGACATAATGATGAAGTGTTTCAACTTTTGAAAAAGAGTCCTAATGGTCTTTTTCTACATGCTTGACTTGAAGGGTCATTTAAAGGCATGTTTTGTGGGCTTGTTATCTAGTCCATCATTTTTATGTAGATGTAAGACATGGAGGTGTTCGCTAGAGGTGAAATTTGTTTCTTTTGTTGAAACAGGAGTTTAGGCCATCCAGTTGTTGTCTGTATTTCTATTGTTGTTGTTAACAGTTGTTGTTGATAGCTTTTCAAACAGGTGTAAATGAAAGTTTTGTGGAGCATATGTACTTCACATTTGTTTGAGCCACCTAGGATCAATGATCAAGGCAAAGAAGTTCAAACCACCTTATATGACCATTTCAGTAGAAGTTTTGCAGGAAGGCAAGGAGGAAGACAGTTCTTCCCATGAAGGCTAGCCCATCCAAGAAGGGAAGTGGTTAGAGACTTTGGTTCAGAGGTACTATGCAAGGCAAGTGTGTGGAGGTTGAAAGAAGAGGGTGCTGTTACTCTCATTTACTATTCAGATTAGTTATCAGCCTTTTGGAGACCAAAAGTTCTTTTAGTGGGAAGGTGTGATCCAAAATGGATTTTGGATAGACTCCTAAGTCTAAGTGTTCCTCATAGAGGAAAATGAAAGTCCAAGGAAGTTTCTATACATAGCCCCATTGCAAATATCGTTTCATTCTGAATCTGCTGCAACTTGAATGGGAAAAAGTGGACTTAGGATGCAGAAGTTATCACAGAAAGAGGATGCCTTTGTTCTTTGGAAAAGGAGGCAAAATCCACTAAAAATGGCAAAAAAATCCCTTACAAAGGGAAATTGCATCGGAGAAGGGTCAAAGAGGTAGAATTAAGTAGAAAGGGGAGAAACCCCTGATTGTCGATCCCCAACATATCGGGTTGGAGGTAGGCACATGCACATAACCTAAGGTAAGGACCCCATACCGATGTGATATTGTGATCGCCGATATCGACGGATCGACATTGGCGATGCCATGAGGAAAAAGACGGACCCCTGGACCAATGTGATATGTGATTTTGATATATCGCATCACAACGTTGTGTTGCAGCGATATAAAGGGGTGCTTACAAGTTGGACCCGATGGGTTTTATAAACCCGACCTGGTAACATTTGAATTCTGCCATAAAGGGGCATTTCTATGTATCAACTCTTTTTGGTGTAAAAATTGAAATATAAAGGGAAGCGATAAAAACAGACCCGAAAGGAATTTTAGAGGTGGCCCTATATTATTTGAGTTCTATAAAGGCGGAGTTACGGGCGGGCCTTAGGCGAAAAGTGGTTTTGGCTGGCTCTGTCCAATCCCATAGATTGGTCGACACGTGGTTGGCAGAGGAGAGAGGAAAACCACCTTTTTTAGGTGGGTAACCTCTGTATCCTTAAGCTGCCCGAAATTGCATGATGTCCGTTGGATCGAAGATCACCCAGATCAATGGTGGAGCTATGAAAGCGACCCAAGGTGGAACCGATGCGATATTAGGGTAGAGGCGATAATATTTGAAGTCCGATAGAAGGGATTTTGACAGGTTTTTCATCGTTTTCCTGTGTATTTGGGATTTTTCCCAATACACTAATGCGATGCAATATACTGCCTAATGGATTTAGGGGCAATTGAATGGGATTTCAGGTTTGAAAGTCCCGCCCAATAGTGTATTTTTCCAGAAAGCTCTGTGTAATGGATTTTTCTCAGTTTTTGGGTTTTTGCCTATGAAATGGCCTCAAAACCTCTGTAACCACTCCTGATCATCATGCCACACTGCAACAAGTGTTTTTACAGGCAATGATGCATTTTGAAGCCACAAAGCTGAAGAGTCAGATGGTCAGTCCAACTGATAGGAAGTAGAGATGTTACAGAGCCGCATAGGGATAATGAAACACAGAGAAAAAATTATGGTAGCCAAAAAGCTGGAACAAAACCTCAAAGGAGGTAGAGAGCTCGATTGAGAGCAAGCTGAGGGAAAAGTGTAGAAAGGGAGTGAAAAACTACTGCGCAGAGAAGTTGAGGGAGTCTTTGGGGTCACTTGGAGGTCAAGTGAAAATCCAGAGAGCTTAAGGTTGCAAAAAGCCAAAGTCAGAGCCAAAGAAGCCAAAGCTGAAGAGCCAGAGCCAAAGCTAGAGCCGAAGAGTCAGAGCTAGAGCCGAAGAGCTAGAGCCAGAGCCAAGTGCCAGAGTGAAGATCTAGAGCCAGAGCTAGAGCCAGAGTCAAGATCCAAAGTGAGAGCCGAGGGCCAGAAAGCTGAGAGCTTCAAGAGCCAGGGATAAAATGGTGTCTAAACCCATTGTTTCTATGTAAAATAGTGGAGTTGAGCTAAGATCTTATAACAAGGACTTTTCCATAATCCCAGAGAGCCTGGTTGAGTTGACTAGAGCTCATGGAGACATAGCCCAAGAGTTTTGGGTGAACTCCTAATTAAATTGTTGTCTTATGTGTTTGTTTTACTGTTACATTATTTACTATTATATGTATTTATATATCAACTGAAGTGCATTAGCTTAAAGCACATAAATACTTCTAAACTAGACATAAGCATACACCTATATTGTCAAGCGCATATTTAATTCTGCATTAGTTAATCATAAAGGCTTGGGAATATTTAAGCTTTGGAAGTGGGAAAGGTTCTTGTAAGTTAGACAAGAAGCCTAAGTGCCCCATTTTCAGATCAAGAGTTCATCCGAACTGCCCTTCAAGAATGTACAGTTGACTCCCTTCGACTAGATGCGACACTTAAGATACACTTTGTGATGACAGTGACGATACTAGTATGAAAATGCATAAGAATTTGAGAATGGATCTAGTGTAGAAATTTTATGAATAATATGACACTTAGTCAACCGAGATTATCCTAATTATACACTATTGTGGAATGCATGCATAATACATAATCTCCTCTACGTTGATTATCAATTTAGCAGTACTCAAAAACATACCATGTGCACATTGAAGCATCAATCACACATATCAACACAGTATGTACTCCGGGAAAGCATAAAGCTGAAAACCCCACAACTATCCATATATTATATTGATTGACATCATGTAACAGTACACAGTACAATACTAGCTCCACCTGTTACACATAATACAACATAGATCTGAATCAATCATTGCCTCAAATCACCTCTGATGCTTGCCTGCCTCCACTGCGCAATACCTGCTGAGAATACAACAAGAATGAATCTCCAAACTCGTATATCCCTTGTGTGACACTACGCAATCCTCATTGGCAACTCAATCCCACTGATTTTGCAAATCACATGCACAACTATAGTCACAACTGACAGTTGTCTTTCCCTTTCACTCACCTCTAACACTTGTCTCCACTAAACTATCCATGCACTGAGTTAACTGATGTATTCTTTAGTTTCTTTATGAGTTAATAATTTGTGAATTAATTAATAACTAATTCACACCACTCAACATTAGTCTATTTTCCAGTTAGACTAACTACAACTAGTTCAACTGAGTCAAACTGAACACAACTCCATCAACTCCTGATCCAACTCCATGGAACTCAATCACTGAAGTCCTAACTGAAGTCCTCCATGCAATAGCTCAAGTTAACCCATAGGAACCATGTATTTCCTTCTAGCAGTTGCATGTGCCACATCCGTAGCTCGAACTGAAGTGCTCCAAGGGAATAAGATAATGTTTATAGTCCAAATATTATTAAGAGCTAATAATATTCGATTGTTCTATTTTTAGCCTGGCAGTCTAAAAATAGACTCCGCCCATAGGTATAAAAATAGAAGTACATCTATTTTTACCAACTTGACCAATCATCCACAAATGGCATCCTGCAACTCATAGACCATGATCCATATGTCTAAAAATAGACTTGCGCCAAAAATAGCCAGCGGGCCCACTTAGTGAAGGCGACTTCTTTCCACTAAGCTCCATCATGTTGTTGCATTCTCAACACTCCCTCTCAACAAGATATGGATTATCAGCAACCCCTATCCTGTCTCGGTGGTACTCGAATTTGCTCCTGGTGAGAGCCTTCGTCAGATATCAGCATCCTGATCCTCCGTGGAATATACGAAAGTAACATGATCCTCCGCTACACACAATCTATGATATGATGGTACCTGATGTCAATATGTTTAGATCTATCATGAAATACAGGATTAGCCAAGAGTTTAATGCAACTCTGGTTATCACAGTAAATCACAGTAGGATCCAAATGAGACAGAACAACCAACCAGGATCTTCCTCATCCATATAGCCTCGCATGCAGCCAAACTTGCTGCCATATACTCGGCCTCCGCGGAACTGAGTGCCACGGATCTCTGCTTCCTACTGTACCAAGAAACTGTTGTCGATCCAATACTGAAGACCCCTCCAGATGTGCTCTTTCTGTCCATTGGGCTCCCTGCCCAATCTGCATCCGTGAAGCCACATAGCCTCACCTCATCCTCCTGTCTGTACCACAAACCATATCCCAATGTGCCTCTCAGTAACGCAATACATGCTTGCCCGCCTTCCAGAAGAGCTTGATAGGCTTAACCATAGCTTGTGAAAGCTGGTTAAGAGCATAGCATATATCAAGTCGTGTATTGACCAAATACATAAGCGACCCCACCAACTGTCGATAAACAGTGGCATCCACTACCTCCCCCGAAGTAGCATCCTCCTTCCTCCAACCTCCAGGAAGAGGAGTATCAACAGGCTTGCAGCCATGCATGTTGAACTTCTCCAGTATCTCCCGAGCATACTTACCCTGAGAAACAAACAGTCCACCACTGCGCTGCCAAATTTCCAATCCCAGGAAATAATGAAGGAGGCCCAAGTCCTTCATCTCAAACTCTATAGCAAGATCCTTCTTGCATGACAGTATCAACAGCTCATCACCCGTTAGAATCAAATCATCAACATACAGTACAATGATAAGCAACTTATCCTCCACCACAATCTGGTATAGGTTAGCATCCGCCTCGCTCTTGGAGAATCCAAGTCCTGTGAAATAGTTGTCTATTCGTGTGTACCAAGCATGTGGTGCTTGCTTCAACCCATACAGCGCTCTCTTGAGCCTGCACACATGCGACTCGCTGCTGAAGACTTCAAAGCCTTCGGGTTTCTCAATGTACACCTCCTCCTCAATGACTCCGTTGAGGAACGCAGTCTTCACATCCATCTGATGAATGTGCCATCCCATCTGCGCTGAGAGAGCAAGAATCGTCCGTATGGAAGAATACCTTGCGACAGGTGCAAAGGTCTCCTCATAATCGATCCCCTCTATCTGTGAAAGCCTCAGGCAAAAAATCTTGCCTTGTACTTCTCCACACTCCCGTCAGCTGCCTGCTTAACTTTGTAGATCCATCTCGAACCCACCACTGATTTCCCTTCCGGTCTAGGAACAATCTCCCATGCACTGTTTATAACAATAGAATCATACTCTTCCACCATGGCGTCTACCCATGCGGGATCCTCCACAACTTCCTCAAAAGAGGATGGCTCCGTCACGATGCATTTGTTCACAAGAGCCATGTATCCAGTGTACCGATCCGATGACTGTCTCTGCCTGTGCTCTGCTGTAGGTGGTTCTACAACCTTCTCTGCATCTTGAGCCAGTCGCTCAGCTTCTGTAGTGCACTTTCGCTCTCTGATGGTTGGCGCTGCATGAGTGGTCTCTTCCACTCCATGAACTTCCTCTTATGGCTGATCCGCATCTTGAAGTTCATCCTTAGGAACTAATAGGTCCTCATCTGCATGCAAGTGTGGCTCCCTCTCAAGTGAACACTTCATGGATTTCTCCTCCTGAAATTTTATATCCTGTCGCACAACAGTCTTGCGACTGTCTGGAAAATACACACGATAGTTGTGGGGCGTATCAGTGTACCCCACAAATATCCCAACCTATGCAGTCGGCTCCAACTTCTTTCTGGCATCCTTCGTTACATGCATGTAAACGTTAGCACCAAAAATCCTCAATGAGAAAGATCAGGCTTCTTACCAGAATAAGTCTCCTCAGGTGTACTCATGCCAAGTATCCTATGAGGACAACAGTTCTGCACATAAACTGCTGTATTGCATGCTTCCACCCACAAGTGAAGGGTTAGGCCCTGATCATGCAACATTGCCCATGCAGCACCCACAATCGTTATGTTCTTCCACTCAGCTACCCCGTTCTGCTGTGGGTTATGGGGAGCTATGAGCTCTCTACGAATCCCTTCTGCCTTGCAGAAATCCTTGAACTCGTCTAAGATGTATTCACCACCATTATCGCTCCTAAGAGCCTTCACCTTCTTCCCCGACTCCTTCTCGACCAGTGCTTTGAATTCACAGAACTTTGAATATGTCTCGCTCTTCTTCTGCATGAAGAAGATCCAGAACTTACGAGAGAAATCATCAACAAAAATCACATAATACCTGTGTTTTGCTGTCGAAGCAACTGAGAAAGGTCCACACACGTATGTGTGAATTCTCTCAAGGATCGTCGTGGCGCGACTATCCTTCTCGTGAAAGGTGGCTTTCACAAACTTCCCCAAAGTACACCCCTTGCACTGATCTGAGCGCAAGTGTGCCTTCAGGAAGCCCTGTAGTGATCTGCTGCAGTATCTTCAAGGCTCCATGGTGAAGGTGACCCAATCCCCTGTGCCACAACTCGCCATCATCCCGGCTCACCAATCCTTCTACCTTGCCTGCCATAGCTACACATCCATCTACATGCAACTGATAAAGGTTCCTCACTCGAACCCTATCTTCCGGGTCTCACCAGTTGTCTTGCTGCGCAGGAAGGCCTTTCCCTCACTAAAAACAACATCATACCCCTTGTCTTCTAACATCGCCACTGAGATGAGATTCTTCTTCAATACTGGAACATGCATGACTTCCTTCAATACAAAGGGTTTACCAGACTCCCTCTCAAAGGAAATGGTACCGATACCAGTCGCACTGTATCTACCATCATCGCCCATCTCGATGTGCACTCCAAGATCTTTGTCCTCCAGATCAGAGAACAAATCTCTATCTCCGTCATGTGAAAAGACGCACCACTGTCCAAGAACCACACTGATCCCATCACACTTGAAACCAAGCATGCGATCAATGAAAAATCAAGCTCAAACTGAGAAGCTAAGGCCTCCCCCCCTGCAGATCCAGCAGCTTGCTTGTTCTTCTTCTTCTGCGGACAATTTGTGGCATAGTGTCCGTGCTGGTGACAGTGAAAACACTTCACCTTGGACATATCCTGCTTCTTGCCTTTCGCACCAGACTGAGAAGCTTTCTTGCTCTTCCCTTTCTTTGCTTTGGCAGCCAAAGCACAATTCTCTTCATCAGCTCCCTTTGACGAAGATCCGTCCCTGGTACTCCGCCTGATCTCCTCCTGCACAAGATCTGACCATAGTCTTTCCCATCCTGGCAACTTCTCCCGACCATTGACAGAGTCCTGATAGGAATGCCAACTCTTCGGAAGACCAAGGAGTGCCAAGCTCACCAAGTCCTCATCATCGACAGTCACCCCCACACTTCCCAGCTCATCTCGACACTGAGTGAACTTCGTGAGATACTTGGGAATACTGTCACCCTTCTCGCATTTGATGTTTCTGAGTTTATCTTTGAGCGCCAGCTTCCTCTGATCGCTCTTGCTTTGGAATAATTCTGTTAATGATTTCCACATCAAATATGGAGTAGCCTTTCCATGGAGGCTGGACACAATGTGATCCTTCACGCCCTCCAACAGAATCCTTCGACATTTTGCGATCTTCTTTTTGCCAAGCATCAGCTTGAGTAGCATCAGTAGGCTTTGGGATATCCGTATCTATGAACTCCTTCAGCCCGTTATCATCAAATACTGCCTCCATCCTGTCCTTCCATGCAATATAGTTTGAGCTGCCCTCAAGAGCATACTCCAATCGCAATCCGTTGAAAGACATTGCTGCTTTGTCACCAAGAAAACACTGCTGCAAATTCGAATTCCACCAACAACCAACTCAACCGCCTCGGATCTAAGATTCGTGAGAACACAATATTTCTCATACAGAGATTGACTTATGGGCATTCATCAGATATCTCACCTTCCAAAAGAAGGATGAATCCAGAGGCTACCTGGCCCGATTACAGACTCTGCCTGAAGAAATAGAATGTAAAAACTTCCTGAATAGTAGATCTGATGATCAACTGCTCTGATACCATGTAGAAATTTTGAATAATTTAACACATATTCAATGGAGATTATCCTGATCATGTATTGCGGAAAACACACACAATACATAAGCTCCTCTACGTTGATCATCAATATAGCAGCATCAATAACAATAAAACATCAAGAGCATTCACACATTAACACAGTATGTATCCCGGGGAAAGCATCTCGCTAAAAACCCCAACTATCTGTATATTAATGATTGAGTCATGTAACATTACACAGCATAATACTTCTCACAAGTATCTCCACCTCTGTTACACACAATACAGCTCAGATCTGATCTTCAAATCTCTTCCACTGCTTGCCTGCCTCCACTGCTCAATACCTGCTCAAGAACTGATGAGAATGGCTCACCAAACTCGTTTTTCACCTGCAAAATGGTCACTCACTCTTGTGGACGTGAGCACAAGCTACAATGTGGGCAAATACGTGGGCAAAATCATTGGCATACTCAATCCCTTGATTGTGCAAGATCTGGTGCACAACTATAGTCACAACTGATAGCAATCTGATTCTCTACCACCTGTCCTTGTTGAACTGAACATGCACTGACATGCAACTGAGTTAACTGATGTATTCATTAGTTGTATTATGAGTTAATAACTTGTGAATTAATTAATAACTAATTCACCCAACTCATCTCTAGTCTATTTGCAAGTTAGACTAAATACAACCAGTTTAACAAAGCTAAACTGAACACAACTCCATCAACTCCACAATCAACTCCACCAAAATCAACTGATTGAGTTCTAACTGAAGTCATGCATGCAACAACTCAACTGACTCATAAGAAAGCGTATTTCCTTCTGACAGCTGCATGTGCCACCTCTGTAGCTCAAACTGAAGTGCTCCAAGAGAATAAGATTAAGTTTATAGTCCAAATATTATTGTGAGATAATAATATTTGACTTTTCTATATTTAGACTGAGCAGTCACTCCGCTGGGATATAAAAATAGAAGTCCATCTATTTTTCCCAACTTTATCAATCATCCATAAACAGCAACCTGCAATCCATAGACATGATCCATATGTCTAAAAATAGACTTGCGCCAAAAATAGCCTGCGGGCCCACTTAGTGAAGGCGACTCTTTTCACTAAGCTCCATCATCTTGTTGCAATCTCAACACTTATGGGTTATGACCATGAAATGAAAGACTTCCCCATCACAATGGTATTGAACTCCATTTCAGATATGTGCAATTCACCTTTCTCTCAAAATTCACACTCCTCTAATTTTTAATTAAAATTTAGTACTCTGGACAGATTATATCCTTCCCCTCTCATTGGGATAACATTTTTATCTCGTTCATATACCCTATCTACAACCCTACCCTCTGCCCTTATTCACATTCTCAATATCCCCCCCTTATGATCCCACCTATGTTCTACCATACCTAATTGATAATTCCCTTGACTTGTATGTGATTCCACCCCCGATATGGTTCCATTCCCTTGGGGCCACCTAAAATATAATCTTCGATCAATATATCAACTTCAAACTTAATATTTTTTGGTAGTCGAAGGAAGGTTGTGATCCTATGATGAAATTTCTCAAAAACCCTCTTAGAAAGTGTTGGGTCATAGAAATGGTATGATTCTTCTCTTTATTTTATTAGTTAATATTATGTTTTTCAAGAATTTTATCTTTAGTTTGCAATAATTTGGGAAGAAAAGGGTAATGAAAGTCAGTTAATGGTATTGTCATTAAATTGAGTATTTTAGATAACAAGGAGCTTTAATTTATGTAAATTGGTGTGTAGAATGATTTGATTAACAATTGTTGTTCCCTCGGACAAATGCAAAGAATTTAAGCATGAACAGGTAGTTACCTTATTTATGGCAAAGTCAGCTCAAGGCACATACATGATTGAGAAGGATAGTTGAAGGATATGTTAATTACTATTTAAGGATCTTATAGTTAGGATGAGAAATCTTGAGAATCTTTCGATTCTCTTGATAACTCCATTATTACTATTTTGATGTAATATATATTACTGAAGTAAGGAGGAAATGGGAACGGAACTTTACCTCTTCTTCCTTACTGTGAAATAGTGAACAAAAAATCGATTTTGAAGTTCTATAGATTATTCTGTAAATCATTTTGATATTAATGAAATCACTGAAGACTCTATTTTAGTTTTCTTGTATTGAATTTCCTCAAGGCAATTCTTCCAGAGACCTTGGGCCTAGTCCCTAGAGGATTTGTTGTTTGTTATGTATCATTACCATCTGGTTATTCGTTATACGATTATTGGTTGTGTTAATGGTTGTTCCTTTTTCATAGCAGATAATTGATTGAACTTTATGCTTTATAATTTTATTGAATATTTCCTGAAATTGTTGATTGAATTGCATGAATTAGTTACATAATCTTAGAGGTTTGATTATGTGAATGTTGTGAATTACTTCGGAAAAGCGAGATTCAAAGTAGTAGTATGAATTAAGTAACTTTCCGCATGCATGTAATTTTTTGAGAGCGCTTTGAAATGAATAAAGTGATTGGTGAGACAGAATAGATCTCTTTTATGAATCTTGAAACTTTAGCAGTAGGAAGTAAGACATTTGTTGTTATGAACAAATTTACTTCTATAATGATTGGATAATATTTAGTATATCTGTGATTATTTCATAGAAATATCCTCATATTCCTTTATAATTTAGAATTATATCCTTGCATAGACTGTGCCGACAGCCTTGAAATAAAAGATGAATCCCAAGTTGAAAAAATTAATGAAGATAGGATTAAGTTGATTTCTAGGAGTCATCTTAGTGCCCAACATTTTGGTGCCATTTCCGCGAAAGTTATCAAAATAGTGATAGATCGTATCTCTGAGAGGACTGGGTACTAAAGAAGGAAGGTAAGAACCTATGCACACAACAGGAAAAAACCTTGTTCCTAGCGCCCACTTTCAGCTGATATGCTAAGGCTATGGAAGTGTGCATGACTAGGAAGAAAAATAGGAATTAAGTAGCAATAGAATAGAAACTATTACCAAAGACTACAAAAACCTAGGGATAGGTGAACCTTGGGATATCAAACTTTATAGATGAAATTATTCAAAAATTTGAATCTCAAGTGTCGGTGAGATCCCAAACAATATCTGGAAAGGGATATATTGTAATCCCTCAAGCAACAGAATCACCAACTGTTGCCCACACTGAGATTCACAATAAAACTAAAGCATTGGAGAAGATATTTCAAAGCACATATATTCAACACTCTAGTCCTTCACAAGAGTGGAACTCTTGTAACCTAAAAGAAGGAAAAGGAGAGACTAGTGGAGCAAAAATACGAGCTGCTGAGATAGATCCGCGATTATCAGAATCTAGATCCCCTATGATTCTGGTCAAAACAAAAACATCTGAAATCCCATATTTAAGTAACACAGTAAAGCCCCCTCGAAAATCAAATATTAACCATAATATTCCTACTCAACTAGTACCCCCTGATCACAAAATCCCTGAAAATTATTGGAAAATTTTCGATCATATGGCAAACCAACCACAACAAGCCCAGACGTCGACACTGGAATACCCTATAGTTGATCTAGTGGAAAATTCTCTGATGAAAGCCATCCCATTATAAAATATCTCGACTTTTCATGGGATGACTTCGGAGGATCCTAATGTCATCTTGTTTGAATGTGATGTTTTGTGCAGAAGATATGATTATACCACTGATCCTTAGAAATTGAAATTGTTGTCTTCCACTTTGAAGGGAGCATCTTTATGGTGGTTTATGGGTTTGGGAGGAGGCACCATAGATTCTTGGGACGCGATGAAAATTAATTTTCTCACTAAGTATTAGGATTATTGTCGATCTAGGGATATAAAAGATGAAATTTTCAAAATGACCACAAAAGATAGTGAAACCTTAGAAGAGTGTATTGAGAGATTTCAGTACAACTTGTAGAGATCACCCTATGCTACCTTACCAAAAGAAGTACTGAAAGTTGCTCTAATAAAAGGTATGAAAGACGAGTGGATAGAAACGTTGAATTTAATGGGACATGGTGATATTTCTCAGAAGGAATATGATAACATTGTTAAATTGTGTAGTAACTATTCACATGGAAGCACACAAAGCAGATCTCGAGTACGGGATCCCCTCACTCAAATCAACAAAACTTCAGGTCGAGGTGTAACAGGAACAGAAATTGGTAATCTTTTAGAAGATTTTAAGACTAACATTTTGGGCATGCTAACTACACAGCTAGATGTTTTGCATGCCAAACAAAAGCAAGCTGAAGCAGAACGAACATTAGTCATATTCTTTCCACGCTACCGAAAGAGGCACAATCAAAGGGAGTGTCCCCTGGATATGGTTCAAGCATGTGTTATCTGCACTAAATATCATTTGATAGATCAATGTCAAGCGCTTCCAGGATTAAAATGTGTGTTTAAAGAAGTCAAGGAGGAAACATAACCAACATATCTTATGGCTCGGCGTCGACAATGGCAAGCATGTCCTTCAGGTACGATGTAAGATCCCTCTTTGTTTTATTCTGGGCAATCTATTCAACAGCAAGATCCTAGAACTACATGGCAGGGACAACCATCCTTTAATTCCACCTGGAAATCCCAACCGTATACCACATCGCCCTGGCCAAATCAATCGTTCATTGGACCCATATGGCCAAACTCACAATATCATACCCCATTGTTGTAGAATCCAACTAATAATCCCTATCCCTCACAATGGACTAATACATTTGTGCAAAATATAATATGGCCTCAAAATTGGCAACACCCAGTGGGTCTTCTCGTTAGTAGTTGTCCCTAAGAAAAATGGGAAATGGAGAATTTGTGTAGACTATAGAGAGCTCAACAAGAATACACAGACGGACCATTTTCCCCTTCCCTTCTTAGATCAAGTCCTTGATGCTTTAGCTAGGAAGAATTTTTTTCACCTTCCTAGATGGTTTCAATGGCTATAATCAAATTCAGATTGCTATGAAAGATCAAGACAAAACTACATTTACTTTCCCCTAGGGTATATTCGCATAGAGATTTGTACCTTTTGGATTATGTAATGTCTAGCTATGTTCCAGATATTTTGAGTATTTTTTCTGATCTGATTAATGAAGGACTCAAATGGTATATGGATGACTTCACTCCACGCGGTGATGACTTTGACCAAGCTTTAACAAAAATGGAAAAAATGCTTAAACATTCTTAGTTTGTAGGTTTCTGTGGAGTGGTTTTTGAGAAACTGAATTCGGATAATCCACAGTGTTCTTCATTATTATTTGTCGACATTTCGAGCCTAGACCAAGACTCATCATCAGGACTGATATACAGAGAAGAGAAAAGCGAGAGATAAATAAGGTGAAGGAGGGCTACTGAGTATAAGCCGACCTTCTTTATATAATTAATCTTATTTTCTTTATTTAATAATAATATCATGATATATTTATTTGTTTGAATGTATTTATGTTATTATAATTATTTATCTATTTACGTTATTATTA